>VZRE01000477.1:5398-22238 GCA_013396775.1 Cephalopterus ornatus
CCTTCTACTTTCACAAACACCCTGATTTGTTCATGGAGGGAACACGGAGGTACCGGAAGAAAAGAATACATCATGTACTTTGTTTCCACAGAAAAACAAACTAAAAACTGAGGTCCTAATGAAGATTAGATGTCTCCGGACATAGGCAGTACTGGAGTAGACCCATGCCATGAAACTTAACTCCAGATACAATTAAATACAACTACTCCACTTCCTCAGAATTTCAGCAGTGAAAAATGGTGCTACAGTTAATAAAAGTGATGCTACTGGAACATCTGTTTCCTAACAAATCTAAGAATTCCTTCATTAATTAATAGAACCAAAACCACATTAATAAAAGGATTACAAACAGAAGGACGAGGTAAATCACCACAGAAAAGTAGAGTTGTCAAGAACCTTCCATTTAAACTCTGTGAAGCAAAACACGCTACAACTCAACAGATCCATACAAAAAACTCATTACAGGAAAAAAGAAAATAGATACTGAATTTCATCTGGATATTTTTTTAAATTTTTTTGTTTTCTCTAAAAGCTCTAAAATAAAATTATATACTCTTTGTGTTCAAAGTAATTCTGCAATATTCCAATTTCATTTATACATTTACACATTTTCATAGAATATGCACCAAAGTTAGATGATTATAAGCCCAGAGATTTTCTTCTTAGCTGAATGAATAAAAATTTTCCTAATCATAAAAAAAAAGCAATACTGTTTTGTTATCCTTTGCATGTGGATCCAGGCATGTGTTCACCTTTACTATCTAGGATCAAAAAAATATAGCTCATATTTTAAAAAGGTGACTAATTACAATAGTAAAATTACCACAGATAATTTATATACATGACAATTCTATGCAAATATCCAGGTATCAAAACCAAACTATTGACCAAATCATTATCTGCATTCCCCTAGATGAAATCACAACTGTGACCTAGGCAAAGGCATCATCAACATATTAAATATGTCAGCAGTATCACATGTCTTCTTAACAAAGAACCTTATTATATTTATAGATTTATATGCAATCTACTCACATAGATGAATTAATGAAAGAAACTTTATTCCCTTAAAAAATAAACCCTTTCATTGATGTGCTCTTTCAGTCAAGGTTCTTTCATAGTTTTGTAACCAGGGTGTATCGTAGCTTTCATTTACTATGAAATTTTTACTCATATGTCAGTATACTGTGACAAAAATAGAACTAATATTCCAACACAGTTCTGTAGTAGACTTCCTATGTGATGCTGTGCCTTAAGCTAACATTTCTTAAAATTATATCAATTTCCTATCTGGAACCCAAAATAATCCAGCTACCACTGCACATTAAAATGTAATAGTTCAATCAACTAACCAAAATGGCTGGGATTTTCTTTTAACAATTGTCTTTTTTAATACAAATTGTTTTTCACCACATCTGAAGGAAGCAACAAGTTGAATGTGATACAGACTCACTTGGACTTTAGTAAAAAGAAGATAATGATTATCAAAAAGTCTAAGCTGGATATAGATTATTCTACACTGAGGCTCAGGTATTCTCCACCTTAGACAACATATTGTATTTTAGTATTGTCCCAGTTAGTTAAAGTAGCCAGGAGCTGTTCATCACTGTGTGGGTGTAACCCAAACTGTGTATTCTATACCCTCTATGCCATCCCCCAGAAACTGGTAACGACAGGCCATTTGCAGCAGCTGCCCAGAGCACACCTGACCCCTCAGGCTATGAGCTGGGTGTTAAGAGGCCTGTGAGATAGGAGGATATTCCTGTCCTCACACCCAGGACTCACAATCACCCATTGTGAAACTCCCCACCCTGGGGGAGAGGCTGAGCATTCCTGCCTGAACCTGGGTGTATATAATCTGGGGTCTGGGGACTTCTGCCTCCACTCGTGGGAGCCAGGCAGGAGGACCAGAACCTCGACTGGACTGCGACCACCATCCTCGACCGAACTGCAGCTACCATCCTCGACCAGACTGCAACCACCGCTCTCAACCAGACTGCGAGCCCCAGTCTCACCAACAGGTTTTTCCTATTTTTGCTTTGGACTCAGGGGGACCACGTGGGGCTCGGCTGGTGGCCAACAAACACCATTGTGTTCATGCCCCAGGGTACTGAGTGTTAAAAAACCAGCTGTCTGCAAAATCATATTTATTGTATTATTTTCATTAAATTGTAATTCTGACTTATAATCTCTTTGAGTTGGGTTCATTTCTCCTGCTGGTTTACCTTTAAACCAACACAAGTATTGTTATACTGTGATTAATTTTATACTCCATACTCCAATAAACTATATCAGAGAATAAACAAAAAGAGACTGAGTTGTAAGCTGCAGTCTTGAACACAAATTGCAACTTCCAGCTCTCAACTGTTATTTGATTTCTTCATATTCTCTTTCTTTCACTTTCTCTGTTGCACAAGTGAAACTGTCTTTTACTTCAGAAATTTACAAAGCAAATAGTAATTTACAAAAAAATCAATGTGAGTACATAGAGCTGCTTAGTTTGGCCTCTCTAATGATAATGAAAAGCACAAAGTACTTGATTCTATTCACAGACATATGAATACCACTTCCATCCATCTGGTCAAGCATTTGACAAAATCTGCATTTCTACAGTAAATGGACTCTGGGGACAGCAGTTCATCAAGTTGTTACTCTGTGGGAAATTCAAGGCTCCTATGACACTGTAGAAACTTCAACAGACTCTTTTACAGTATCTGAATGCAGGGGAAAAAAAACAAACAACATTCCCTACTGCATGCACAACACAAAAGTTTTGTAAAAACAGAAACAGTCTATTGCCCACAAGTTTCACAATCATTCAATGAAATTTCACAATTTAATAACAGTACACTGTCTGTTCTCCCTTCAAATTACTATCAAATATTGTCCCATGTACCCAACTGCAAACACTGTTTTGAGTTGAACAGAATCCCTCTTTCCCACTCAATAATATTAAGCATTAAAGTATTTCTGTGTTATCTAAACACAGTGAAAAAAATTCACACAGTTTCTCATGTCCCAGACTATAATCCTAGGTCTGAAGTAAATCCACTTTGGACCATTCTTTAAAGCCAAAAGCAGCTCTGTAAGTCAAATTTATAAAGCAGAAAACAAAAGTTTTTTGTTTGGAAACTTATTTACTTACACTTTACATTTATCTAAGCTGTTCCCAACTGCCTGCCAAAGACACTCAGCACTATTGTCATTCAGCACCTTCTTCCTCTCTGACAAAAAAAAAAGCCTTAATTCTCAGAATACTTCATTCTCAAATGCTATGTTCAGTTTTGGGACCCTCACTACAAGAAAGACATTGAGGTGCTAAAGTGTGGTCAGAGAAGGGCAATGAAGCAGGTCTGTAGCACAAGTCTGATGAGGAGCAGCAGAGGAAGCTGGGGTTTTTTAGTCTGGAGAAAAGAAGGCTCAGGGGAGACCTTATTGCTCTCTACAACTACCTGAAAGGAGGTGGTAGTGTGTTGGGGGTCAGTCTCTTCTTCCATCTAGGAAGCAACAGTACAAGAAGGAAAAGGCTCAAGTTGCACCAGAGAAGGTTTGGATTGGATATTAGAAAATATTTCTTCATTGAAAGGGTTATCAAGCATTGGGACAGGCTTCCCAGGGAAGTGGTTGAATTACCATCCCTGGAGGTATTTAAAAGGTGTGGCACTTGGGAACATGGTTTAGTGACTTGGCACTGTTGGGTTAATGGTTGGACTCAATGATCTTAAAGGTCTTTTCCAACCTAAATGATTCTATGATCCTATAAAACCGTGTAATGATCTTCAATCTAGGCAAGTCAAGATCTTGTGGCAGTGTCTAGTAGTTAAGATAAATAAATGGATGGTGCCTATCTCTGCCAGGAAAAGTGAAACAGGAAAAAGTCAGTATGGTGAAGTCCACGATGTCTATTCCACCCATAGACATCACATTAACTGCTTCATGTGAATGTCAAGTTTAATTTTGGAGTAAAGAGGATTGATGCTCTTTAAAAGACCATAAACTCATCCACAACATCAATTCCCAAAGGAATTGAAAATGTTAAAAAACCACTATGCAAATGCCATTACCTCTTTGTGAGACAACAGATCCTTGAGATGTACAGGTCAGAGTACAACTTAAGCAATTAGTTCATACGCAGACAGTCTGTTTCATTTATAGGACCAGTCTTGGCTTTACTGAGTTGTCTGAAGTGGTTTTACTTGAGGCCAAGGATTATAGACTGGGGTAGGAAAAACATAGTTTCTGAGAGACATTCACTTCCTGGCTTACTTCATCAAGTATTGTGAGTAAACATAAACAAGGACTATGATGCTTCAACCACCAAAACACAGCCAAGCCAAGGATTCATTCAGCAGCCACAGTTGAACAAATAAAACATTTTCATCTCCCTACAAATGAAAAAAATCATCGGTCATACCTAAAAGAAAAGGCACTTATGTTAGTCTCATGCCTGTTTGACACAGTATCAGTAGGTAATCATGCTCACCTCGCTTTCATCACTCAACATTTTCCACTCTTGTCTTTACTCTTCCTACAGAACAGTGTACGAAGCAGTTAAACTTTATTACTTTTTACAACACACTGTTTTTGAGAGTCACATACAATATTGGATTAAAAGGACATACAGGCAATGAATTGATAGCAGCTGCAATCCTTGCTCAGGATGGATGACTGCTGGTGACTACATTGCCGCAGTTGAAGAGACCTTCCCACATGGGAGATCCTAAGAAAGAGATTGACTGGTGTTTCACTATGTGGTCTCTCATACCTTTTTATAGAAAAAAATATGCGAAGATGCTCTTGGTGTCTGGGGTGACAAGAGAAATAAAGCAATCACTAGTTCAACTACAAAAGTTTCTTGTAGCAGAGGCTGAACAGAGCATAAGAAATAGTTTGTCACTTTTCCTCTCTCTCCATGGGTTTTGTGGCTTAACTTCTGTGCAGACCTCACAGTATTTTTTAGATCAGTTGTTTAGTGCCAGCAAGTTTTCGACTACTTGTCAGAATTTTTTTACTTTTGCTGTTCTGAATCTTTGTAATTTGAATACATCAAACAAGGATTAAACTTCCCTGAAGACTGTGTTTACAGGCCTCTCATACTGTCACTTGTTAACTGCAAATCAGATTTTGAGGATTTAATATTCAACAACAACAAAAGCAATTTCTGAAGTATTTGTTCTGGATAACCATCATCCACCAGCCCCATGAGAATGCTTCACTGTGGAGTTCAAAATCTGTAATTTACAACACTGTGATCATATTTCACCAAGTAGCCAAAGCTTTTAAATTATTTGTGTTATTTTTTCTAATAGATATCAAAATGTAAACTTTAATTCCTCCATGTGTATCATGTTAGGATCATAACAACAATTCTGTCAGTGAGTGGCCAAGCAACACCAGGACAGACCCATGAAGTGGCCTACTGAGTGTCTGAGTGTCTATGCCTTTACTAGCTGTAGAGAATATTTCAAAGTCATTTCAGACTCTTTAGGAGCATTTCTTTAGGGTGTGTGATGTAGCCAAAACTGAAAATTTAACTAACTATTGCAAACATACTGCAAAGTCAATTTTCACTGTGCTCTATCTGCTTGTTTGCAGAAGCTGAAATTTTCGTAAAAATAGTTCTAACAATGTAAAGACTTGTTAATTACACCATCTGATTGAGAAAGTTCTTTCTATTGCCTGTACATATAGAGAAAGAAATAAAAAATAGTAGATTTAATAAAGGATATTATCAAACACTACTCTAATGTATTTCTATGTGCCACAAGCACCTAAAGAATTCTACCTGTATTCTTTATAGTGCTTGTGTGTATAGTTTTGAAACTGCTTTGCATAGCTTCTTTTTTAACCCATGATCCACCTAAATGCCAAGGAGATTCTTATTTTTAATTTCACTTTGTTTTACACCATGGACAAAAAGGTGGATTGTGTTAAAATTCTGAAGACTATATCTGTCACTGTGACTGTCTGACTCACATTATCATACAAAATATAAAAATAAATACTACCTGAAATTTTCTACTATTAAAAAATTATACATTACAAATTTCACATTATGTAACTAAAATATAACCTTTGCAAAACATTTTTGTAATAAGAAACTACTAAGAAAGTAGTTTTTTGACCAATACAGTACATTTAGCATTAGACTTTAGAAATGCAGAAATACAAATATTTATTTATATATTATATTAAAAAAAATTTCTCTTCTGAAGTGGAAACACTAGATGAAAATAATGTTAGCTCAATTATCCAGAATCTCATTATATTGCCAGTATTCTCTTTACAGTAGTTGTAATTATGGCCTTCACAATGGCTTTTTTTCCCTCCAGTTTCAAGTCGATGAGCACACCATAATGTTTTTTCATATTTCCTTTCCCAGCTGAAACTGGTGTCACGATATCATGTCATATGTGATACTTGCCTTGCTGCTGAGCAGCACTGCTCTCTGTTGTGTATAGTTTGTACACATTGTAGTTGTTCTGTTTTGGCATCAGTCTGGAATTATTGAGGGCTTTCATTGTCTTGAGATCAACAGGTGTAGAACGTTTCTTGTATTTGTATACTGTAGTTATCAGACTAGCAATTAATGCAGTGCTTAATGCCTTCCAATAATGCATTCAATTCAATTGTGTTCTTTTAGTCCCAGAAATGTTGATATGTGAGACTGTCTGATTAATTTCAATAGAGCAGAGACATATACCATCCATAGGAGCACTGAAGCAGCTGATCTGATTCTTATAATCTGATTAGATTTTGCTTGCACTGATATCTGCCTTAATTTATGAAATTACACTGAACTTTAGAGAACATATTAAGATTGATACTATACATGAACATATTTAATGCATTTCAACTTTACTATAATTCATAGTCATAGTAAATAATCACAGTCATCTCTACTCACATCAGCTCCAAGAATACGTGGCAGCAAGGATCCATGGTTCGCTTTTTTTGTTAAACTCATCTGCCACTTTCATTTATTTACTATGTAATTAAACAAGTCCCTATTCCCCGTGTGACCTAAGGTGGATTTTGTGGAAATTAATTCTTCCTGATGATAAAAAGTCATACTGATTACTCTCTCTTAATTGGCATTCACACACACACAAACAAAACTACCACAATGTAAGAAATGCCAGAATTAAGAAAGTAAATTTCTACTGAAATTTAAAGTTTACAAAGCATGTAGTAGGTTTTCCCATCCCCCGCTTTGCTCTTCAACTCTTTCTTCTTCATTCTCACATGGTCTTCTTCCTATTCTTCACCATTTCAATGGCAACAATGAACAAAGACCTCTTGAGAGCCAAGAAAAACATGCTGTTGTTGATCTGTACTCATAAGTTTCACTTAATGATTTTTTTTTCTTTTGCTTACTCAAAAAGTTGAAAACTCATGCTTCATGAGGGCAATCTGTGGAGTTTTTTATGTGGGTATTTGAGAAAAAGCCAAAGCTTTGCATACTCTGTCTTTGAGACTCAAATCCCAGAGGTATTGCAGAAGTTTATCTAGGACTCAGACTATTCACACAGTCACATCTGTATTTGAAAAATAAATGGCTAACAATGATTAGCTGACATACACTGTTCCTGAAGAAACCTACTGTATACCTGCAAACTGAATCTGGAAAGTTGATTAGCACAATCAGCTATAGATGTTCAGATATTTCTCTGTCAAAGAATTTGAAAGGCTGGCTCCAGAGCCTCAAGGTAGAGTGCCTGTGACAGCAATGATGTCACCCTTGGGACAGGCTTCAAGTGGAGCAATAAAAGGAGCTGTTATGTTTCTCCTAGCCCAGCAGGTGTGAAGGCAACACAAAAGACATTCAGAAAGTGATTCCCCTACATGAAACTTAATCAGATTCATTCTGAGTTTTGCACACCACTGATTTCAATGCTTGAAGAATTAATGGAGAACAAATGCTGATTCATTATATTTTGTAAATGCTTCTAAAGGAAAATATGTAATTTTGAAAAGTTTCCAATTCTTACTGTCACTTTTATTTGATCCTGATTTCATTGCTACTTTTCTTTCTCTTTGTTTTCTCATTAATTTGATGATCCTTCCTTCAGCAAAGTCCTAAGTCCAATTCATCTAAATATGTTAAACCTCAACATCAATTAAAACCTTTTACTTTCCTTTCAGTTTACTGTAGCTAGCTTTATGGAAAGAAAATTCAGAGGAGGTGACAACACAGGTACAAAGCTGTAACATCAGATTCAGCTCAAGACTCTCATTGTTGGTTAATATGTTGATGCAGGTCAACACTAATCATCTCATCAAAAACTGCCACTGCAGCTGGCATTAACCATAGCTTCTGCTCCCTTTTTCTTGTCTAAGTTAGCCTTAATAATTATGGCCTGCAAAATAAAAGTTATTTAAATTAAACAAATAAATTTTATTACCATTTTTTCTGTAGGGCTATAACTCTCATTTGATAAAATACTTGAACAGATCCCCAAATTAAAATAAATGCTACAGCATCTTCCTTAACAGAAAAAAAAAGAGAACACTTTTTCTATTCTAATTTTGGAGCAGCTGCGCTTTTCAGTTTGAGATTGCTCGGATGACTGCAGGATATAATTTGGTATTTCATTGACTCGGATTTATAGGCCTAACCAGAAGATTTAGAAGGGCATCACTTTGAGAAAAAGATATCCGCTCTCTCAAAATATCACAAGAATCACAATACAAAGCTTTTATTAGGATATATGTTCAGTATGGTTTTATTTGCAATTCTCATAATTCCGATAAGTCCTAGTTTGACAGTATGAGTACAAGTGCAAGTACATTGCAAGTAAAAGATTTCCTGGATCTTGAACAAAATTCCTTTCTTTTCGGAAAGTCATTTTATATTCTTTACTTGATATCAGTTATACTATAAAAAATTATATAACAGAAGAAATAAAGCATCTGTCATACAGAATCAAAAATCTCATAAAAAGGAACTCACCTCCACCTCTTTTTTTCTAAAAAAAATTTTGATCCACCTTTGTTTTTATCTGCACTATTCTTAAAAGCCACTTCCATTTCTGCTAGTTCCAAGATTATGTTTCTTTGAATAGTAACTACTAAAAAGGGAAATTAGTATGTATTGCAGGTATTAAAACACAGAATTGCCTGCCCTTTTGGTCTCTAGAGCACTGAAACTGGTTTTCATGTTCAATATCAGAAAGGCAGTGACTGGAAACACACAGTACCACTCCATTTTATAACATGGTCAATGCATGGGTGATCTTGAGAAGAGTAGCTGAATGAGATTCCTCCCCAGAAGAGCAGCCTTTCTTGAAGAACACAGAGTGGGAAGAAGGCAGTCCTGGTCCCAAAACACAGACACTCCATATAGTTTTATTTCTGTCATATAACCTTTTCAGACAAGATCATCTTTTCTAGCACAGCAATGATTTTTAGAAGTGCACAACCTCAGGAAGTGCACAGGATTAAATATCAATTTCTGTTTCTAGAAGTTCTTATTTCTGTCTTCACATTGAAAGATGTGAAGTCATCATCAGTTTGGCTACATTTTCAATATTTTCTTTGCAACCATGAGCACTAGATGTATTTTCTAATTTAGGGCTGACAGTTTTGTAAAATTATGCACAACTGTGATGATACTAACTAGGTCAAACTTTAATGAATGGTTTTCTTTTCTCATCTTCTTACAAAATAGCAATTGCAAATCGAACAGCTAATGCAATGTAATGTTAGTGACTTTACAGTGAGATCTCAAACAAGGACAGGAAAAAATATTTTTACATTTTCCAAATTGGCTGCATATTCCCTAGTTTACCACATAAAATTCAGTAAGCTGAGCTAAAGCAACCTCATCCTCATTAGCAGTTCTTTTCTAAAATCCATCAAAGACAAAAGGAAGTAATTACACAGAACAAGGTAATTTCAACCCTCTGAAAGAACACTGAGCAAAGAAACAGATATTTTGTAAGCCTCAAAAAACCCCAAGAAGACACGCAAATAGTCAACTGTATTTTATGAAGAACAGGGAACATGAAATCAATCTACTATTGCAGTAACACATTATCAAGCTGTATGAATAGAGAAAAGGCAACTACAGTTAGGAGACTTCTTGATACTATTTTTCATTACATGCTTGTCAGAAAGTTGAGAAAAGCACAGTCTAGGTGAATCTGTTGTGAATTGTTAATATCTGTTTTCAGAGTAGCAACTATTACTTTCCAACAAAAGCACTTCTTCAGGTTTTAGTTTTGGTTATTAATTAATTAATCAAATAATAAAATGCCGAGAGTGTGCTTAGTATTAGTACCCTCAGGACTGGAGGAAAAGCAAGTAAGCTGAAGAACAGAATAGAATTCAAAATTGCCTGGACTAACTTGATACAGAGTCTGAAAAACTGTAAAATACAATCCAGATGAGACATAAAAGGCACAGAAATCAGAAGGTAGAAAACGCTGGTTTAATAATACTTACAGGCAGAAAGAAAGCCTGAAAAACATCATCCTAGATAGACAGGTCTCACTTTGAGCTGTATGCCTTATTTTGTGTAACATGCAACTTTTTAGTTGCAGATGATATTATGGATCCAAAGCTGAGTAAGAAGGAAAGGTGAGAGCTTTACAAAAATATGTCCTAAAAGAAAAAACTAAAAGAAGATTAGAGGAGATTAAATAGATGCATGATAATAATTTTTAAATCCAGAAATGTCTGTACAAAGAGTAAGAAATATCACCCTTTCTATTTCTGTTCTAGAAAGTGTAAAGAGCAATAGGTTTAAGTTGCAGAAAGAAAGATTTAGGTTAAACTTTAAGCAGTAAAAAAACCTTTAAAAAGGTCAAAAACTGGAGCATATTTGTTTGAGTAGCTGTGATATTCAGCACTTGAGGCCTTGAAGAACACATTAAGATAAACTTTAATCATTTCAACTACCCTGAAAAATGTTTTTACGGTAAATGAGAAATAATCAACAAGGCTGTTCTATACAGGCTGTGAGCATAAAGTAGATGTTTTCTTTCAAGTTATACATAGTACATATGATAGTTCTGAATTCCAAAAGTCAATTTTCCAAAGTTTATTCTGATTAAAAGGAGCAAGATGTATACACAAAATTGTCAAATTATTTACAGACAGAAAGGTTTTACACTGTGGAAAATGGTATTGTTTTCCATAGTCTCAGCATCATGCTTAAAACAGCACCAAAACATCTTAATCTATCCCTTATAACTAAAGCATACAGAGATAAAAATACATCACACAAAGATATGATCATTTCACATCTTTCATCTTTGCTATTCTGCTGACAGTTTGCTGAAAATATTAAAAAGGGCCTGCATTTGTAGTTTTCATACTGATACAGAAAGCTCGTCTTCAGCAAAGATTAAGGAGATAAAGATTCATAGACAAGAATTTGACTTCAGATACAGTAATATAAATCATTAGGCCCTGACAGCTTCTTCTTTGCCCCTCCTCCTCTTCAAGTCGGTAAAATTAAAACAATATAAGTGAAATTATACACATCAACTTCATCAAAGCCACTTCCTTCCAATTTATTTTTTTTCAGAAGCCCTCAGAAACACCTTACTGCATACATACACTATGAATCAGACTTCAGGTCAAATTAGTATCATCACAGAGTTGAAAAAACTAATTTTATTCCATGGAGGATAATTTTTTCCCTAATATAGACAGAAAAATAATCCCAAAAAAGTCAGAATAACTATAGTAAGTTTATACTGTCCAGCTATACTGCCGTCTTTATTGTGTAAACTGAACCCTGCATTGGGTATTTTAAGTATTTTAAGGTGCACATGCTTGCTTGTGTATAGTTATAAGAGAACAGAGTATGGTTTTAAAAGACTTTAATCACTAAAGTAAGGCCCCCTTGCAAAAATTTCCTCTCTCAATTAACTGTTTCTTTTCCTATAAATTTCCAGTAACAACCAAAAAGAGCTGCTAAATTGCATTCTCTGGATTTTACATGATACCTAGCAGAGGCAGAGAAAACTGAAAATTACTCAGCTGCCAACTTGAAAATTGCAAAAGCTCTGACGTTTCCACACTCTGATGTTTTGCATAGTGAGGCTGAGAAATCTGAAGTGGTCAAATATGATTAACTGAAAACTTTAGGATTGGTTTTTGTTTTACTAGCAAATTAAAAGCTTAAAACTTCAGCAGATGTAGACTTTATATGTGAACAAAAAAAATCATAAATGAACAACATACTGTTTTAAGAAACTTGTACTCTTTCTGAAAGACATAACATCATCTGTTCACTTTATTCTAGTGTGGTGGGTTGACCTTGTCTGGACACCAGGTGCCCATCCAGCCGTTCTATCACTCTCCTTTCCAGTTGGACAGGGGAGAGAGTAAGGTAGAAAAACAACCCGTGGGTTGGGATAAGGCAGTTTATTTAAAGTGAAAGCAAGCAGAAGCTTGAGCGTGCAAAACTTCCCATAAGCAGTGATGGTTGGCTACTCCTGAGAAGCAGGGTTTCAGCATTTGTGATGGCTCTTCAGAAGGCAGCCATTGGAGACAATGAATGCCTGACTTCCTGCTCCTTGCCTTAGCTTTTATATCTGAGCTGACATCATATGGTATGGAATATTCCCTTGGTCAGTTTGGGTCAGCTGGCCTACTTGGGTCCCCTCCCAGGATCTTGCTCTCGACTGAGGAAAGAATTTTACAGTGTTGGTGCTGTGCTCAGCAGTAGTCAAAACGCTGGTGTGTTATCAACACCCTTCTAGCTACTAACACAAAGCACAGCACTGTGAAGGCTTCTACAGGGAAATGAACTCCAGAGCAGCCAGACCCAATACATCCAGTTTCTGACAATTGCATAAGACCCTGACAGATAACGTGAGGTTATGTGACAAAAGGCAGTAGAAGGTGGGGGGAGCCCAAATAATACCATCCCAGGAGTCACCAGCCCATCAAAGACCCATCTGCACAAGTCTAGCTAAAGTGGTTGCCTCTAAGTGTTCTCCTTCTCCCAGGCCTTCAACATGAGTATTGATATATCTGGGTTTAAATCAGGTGAAAACAGCAAAACAAATTAAAATTTTCTTCAGGCAGCAGAATTTTGGGATGTTTTGCCACTGAATACTGTGATTTTAAAAGAGTTTTCATGGGTTGCAGGAGAGATCAGACAAGTATTTATAGAGAAATTCTAATAAGAGCTACCAAACCAAAACAGGATCAAGAAATTCCAAAAAGTGAAAATAGTCAGTGGCTGCAAGAGTACTCGGGAGGAAATATCTTCTATACTGGCCAGTTTGTTGCTGTTCCTTGACACAGAGGAATGGCCCATAGCAGACAGTTTTTACTTAGGGGGAGATGAAACATGACTGAAGGGCTTAATTTCTGAGACCTCACTTATAAAAGCCAAGTCTATGTCAAAATTTGTTATGCAATGGAAGTCTGCAGAAGACAGGAAAGATGAACTGGTATACTTTTCAATGAGAAAATGTAACCCAAAATTCTAAGAAGGCAAATTTAGTTGCTATGAGTAACAAAAAGGAATGTGCTAACATCAGATGGTTCGTCCCATAGAGAAAGCACACTTCATTTCTAAAAGTTTATCCATAATGAAACTCCCCTATACTGCTGCTCTGGGTGGAAAATACCCCACAAAACAAGTTCTTCATATGGCATTTTAACTACTGTAGATAGTAAAATAGATATTTATGTAACTCATACAAAGTAAAAGACATTTGCTTGTCTGGCGACAGAATATGACCAGAAGTGAACAAAATGTCTGTACATTTGCACCTAAACTGATGTTTCAGTGTAAGGGATCATTAGGAATTTCTACCAAAATGGCTGAAACATAGCTTTCCATATACACTTCTGTACTTTTCTGTTTTATGCAAGATGGTTCTGAAGTGTTTTACACAACTACGCAATGTTTTATGCTATACACACACAAATCTGTGTGAATTTAATCAAGTCTGATCTGCCTCATAATAGTGAATACAAAGTCACAAAGAGGGAGAACAAGCAGGAGTTTCCATGGTTGCCTCATGTTGAATACCAAGAGGCTGTTTTGTTTGGGGAGTTGGGTACTGTTTTATGGTCAAGGACTGATGGTCCACTTGCAGCTACTCATTCTAACCTCCTGTAACTGATTGTTTGCTGGCAACTACATTACTGTTGTTTACATTTACGTTACTGTTACAGGCGTGTCAGAAAGCACGTAAGGCAGTGAGACTAGTCTAGGCTTACTGACAGGAGACCATGCGGCCGGGGGCAGGGAAATACCCTGGTGGTCCATTAAGTCAACCAATGGACTGCACTGGAGATCAAAGGAAGGTGTGGACCGTCCCGAATGACCCAAATGAATAAGAAAATGAGCGGGGCTTGGCATGGGAGGAGTGGAGGGAGTGGTTATGTTTAATTAAAAGACCTTGAAAAAGCTCGTCCCTCCCATTCGGGTGTGCTCTCTCTCAAGCCCTGGCACAAGGTGTCGGCACCTAGTGCATGCTGAAATTAAAAGTTCTTTGTTTCACTTTATTTGGCCGTCTCTGAAATTTCAATTAGAGATATTTCTCACAAGATCCTGGATCAGATATTCCTGTCTGCAAATGAGAATTCTTTTCTCCATCTGACTGCCTGCTCCTTCCTCCCCAAAAAAGCCTTTATCAGAGGTAATATGTTCCCCAAACTTCTAGTTTCTAAGAATCATCATGAAAATAAATTCTAATTAACAAATTCTCAACCGTACGTTTGTACCTACATCTAGAAAGGTGTATGCACACAACATATCTAGGCTTCTACTGGTGAAACAGTAGAGTTTGAGTTGAAAGCCATGAAATACTATTACAGAAATAGTAAATGTATTTATGCATTTGAACTAACAGAAGATGAATCTTGGGATTTAGAATATAATCACAGAATTGTGCTATATTTTTTCACAAAGTATTAAAATATAGCTAACAATTTAAAACATTGAGACTGATTGTTTAGTCAGTAAGTAGCTGCACTGAAACAACAGTAGTAGTGCAGTTTTCTCTTCTCTTACTCTCTCATGAAAAATAATCACTACCAGCATCACAGGGCTTGTCAACCCTATCTGCTTGCTCTCCAAACATCTGGTATCTCTCTTGCATCTCTTAAAGGTATTTGTCTGATCCCTATCCTGGAATCACTGCCCCTTGACTGTGAGATATTTCACAGTGACATTTCACACTGCATGCATGACGAAGGTGATTCATAATTCATTACTCAGAGAGTGTGCTCCTACTTGAGCTAAGTCAGTTCCTATATCTGTTTCCTATTCTCATCAGAGTAAGATATTCAGGATATATCTCCTGTAAGCACTCACTGAGAAGAAAGGAGTCTTCCTTTCTGTAAAAGTATTAAGTATAAAGCATTTTTCAGCTCCCAAAACAAAGAGTGGAAATTAATCATAATGCAAATAGGCTCTAGTTGTGTTGTTTTTCAAGTCCTAGGTTATTAATATAACTGAATCCTATCAATTCTCAGAAATGTGGTAGTAATTAGGCTGGAAGGAGGAGAGAAATTAACAAGGAGTGGGGGAAACAAAAGTCAAAAGCAAGACTAAGTAGCTATGACTAACAAAACTGAGCAAAGGAGAAATAATAGTCACATTTACTATTAGTACGTAATGAAGCTGGCAGCAGTGTAGAACAAAGATGTCATTGTTATTTCTACACTCCTAAAATGTGGCTCATGAAACAACAGTTCTAGATTAGGTCCAAAGTGTCACCAGCTATCTGAAAAAAAGACAAGGCATGGATAACATCAGTATATTATGCCAAAACTCAAAATCATTACATGACAAAACACGTGGCTCACTGAATTTTAAAGATTAAAATCCTTTCAAAGTAATAACAACAAACTGCATATGCCACTCGTTAAGGGATATATTGTTCTCACCACACTGTTCTTAATACATCAATGATCTTTCCTGAAAGAAAACATGTGGAGCACCAGTTTCAGTGAATAGAGTTTTGAACTAAGCAGGAAGTGGTTTTAACAATCTACAAAAATGCAAACATTTCAACGTTATTCCATTTACCATCACAATGGGACCAAGGGTAAGCAAGAGAAGTCCTGCAAGGCCAAAGAAGGGAGAGCAAAAGTTCTTCCCTAGAACACCAAAGACATAACTGAAAGTCCCTGTTCTGCCTGGAAAATGGGATCTTGAGTCCTAGGGTGACAGAAAACATACAGTGACTGGTTACCACAGCCTCAATTTTCTCTTTGCTTTTTAAAAATGTATCAAAATGAAAATCAATTACTTGTTTCCCTGAAAAACCTCATAGATCAGACTGTGAATAAAACTAGTATTTTCCTTATTTTAAAAAAATAAATAAAACAAATAAAATCAGTGAACCTATCGAACATATCCAAAAATCACATCCAGCTGCATGCCTATTTGCCGTGTTGGAGATGTATATTCACAGTAGCTATACTCAGAATAAAACAAAAATACGAAGAAAACCCACCCATTTACAAGTTAGTTTTTTCAGTAACTCAGTCTGTTATCAATAAAAAATATTTTCAAGTATAATTTGTTTGTTATGATAGTTATTGTTCCCTATAGCTTTTCTTCATGGATGAATGAGGATTTTAAAAAATCAACATAATAAAATGCTTTCTAATGCAAAAGAAACACTCATTCTTTGCTTTCCACTGAAGCAGATAAACTTATCTGCATATTTAATTTTAAACAACTATTAAATCTGCATTTAATTTGTATGAAATTAAGCATTCATGCCTAATTGTAAAGGCCTAGTGTCTGCTTATGAGCAAAATTTTATAAAGCTAAGCATAAAAAGGTCAGTCTGCTGGGTTAAATTCTGAAACATTATTCCCTTTCAAAAAAAGCAGCAGCATTATAAATAGT
>VZRE01000478.1:0-17999 GCA_013396775.1 Cephalopterus ornatus
CACTTCTGTCTTATTAAACCAAGACAAAGTTCCACAAAACCCATTTCTCCATTTGCTGACTTGAGATCAGAAATACAGATTCTGATGCCATCAATCTTTCATTTGCATTACACATGAACAGACACAATGACTACTGTAAGTCTGATTTGAGCCTTGGAGTACTTTGGGTTGCACCTTTCCAGTTAATGAGTGGAAAATTTAGCAGGTCTTTAATGCACCTAAAGTTGGTCCACCAGCCTCACAGAGGACCTCAATCTGGGACACTGACTCTGCATAAAGAAGCTTTCCCTTTCACTTGACTTGCTTTCTTCCCTGTAAGCCCTCTGCAAAGTGTTAAGAGTGAAAAGCAAAGCACCAAAGAAGCAGATCATGAGTGAGTGGATTCCAATTTCCCAATGTTGTCAGTGGAGTGTGCAACAGATTTTTACAATATAGTTTCACTAGTATTTACTTTATTTTCATTATCAGTTTGTAGCAGTTCACCCTTTAAGCCTGTAATTGTAGTACTGACTTAGGCTTAATTCTCCAAAACATACTCAGATGAAAAGTTTACTGGTTTTCAAAAGGACCTTGAATTTCCGTGGCACAATTCACAGGAAGAAGCCTGTCAGAACATGGTCTGTTTTACTGTAAGGTTTATGCTGGCACAGTGCTGTGGGGTGGCTAAATCAGCCAAATCTTCTGCAGTTGTATTGCCCATATGGTATGAAAGTGATAAAGCCTGTTTCAGGAGCCAGCTCTTATTACATAGAGAGAGATATATATACATATCTCACATATGTTGATATATCTACACCTATTTTAGGGGCAAATTAAGAACTAACTTAAATGATTCTGTATTACAGTTCTCAGTGTACTTTGCTCCAGTCATCACAGAAATTATTTCAATTTGCCTTCTAAATCGTTTAACTTAGACTGAGGAGGAAAGAACCACCCACAATTCTGTATAGATCAGATTCTGTTAAACCCTAACAGAAACTTCCTGAACCCCTTGAAAACATTCTGGAGCAAGAAGAAAAATCTTGCCAGGGTTGCCATAGTGTATCCTCAGTGCTTGAAGTGGGATGATATTTTTAAGATATCTGTCATTTGAGTGGAATGAATTGTGTCATGCCTGCAAGGCACTCCCAGGCTACTCCTGATTACTCCAGAGGAGCTTGGATTAGGAGGCAGTATCACCCTCACAGCAAGATCACAGCATCAACTTGGAGTGTGGCAGACACTAGAACACCTGCTAGTCTGAGAAACCAGACTAAGGGAAGTGCTCCAGTCAGTCCAGCAGCCCTTGCATTCACTGTGCTGCCTCACAGGACTTGGAGTGACTGACCTTCTCTTGGGATGGTCACATCACCCTGACTGAGGTAACAGGGTGAAGACCATGGCATAGAACTACAAGAACTGAAGAGAGACACTTCCATCACTTTCCAACTAACTGAATACATGACCCATATTTGGTCAAGTCTCACAGAATTATTATTCAGTTTTAAGTATCTAGTCCTCTATTTCAATTAGCTATCAGTAACTTTTATATAAATTATACATTATATATCATTTATGTATCTAAAATCAGAAAATTTATAAATTGTAATTCTATAAAATTGTAACTAAAATTAGGAAAGAGTGAAAAGAGGTTTACTACAGTACAGTATTCTGAAATAATCCTAAATTTCTCTGCCTTCCAGATTGAAACATTTTATGTAAAACCTCTGCATCCCTTGCAATTGAAAAGTCACAGACTATTTCTACTTATTTTTTTCTTTTATCCCTCACATAATAACAAAAAATGAGACACAAGCATACTGCACAAAAGAAAGCAATATAGCTCACTTGGAAATCAGGTTTAAAAATAAGATCACATAAAATTGAAATCCTGTTTTGCTGTATAACAACAGGATTTTTTTTGTAGGAAATACAATTCCTAGCAAAAAGGATTTTTCCATTTCTTAAGGTTGTTACTTGCCAGCTGAGACAACTGACCATGCAGCCAGCATGACTTGCTTTCACCTGACTTGCACCACAGATGTACCCAGCACCACTTTAAGCAGCTTTCTTCTGGCATTACAAAACCTACCTGTACCTCCACATGGGATAACTTTCTTCCACCTCTCTTCTCCTCTGCTCTCTTCACTGCCTGAGGTTTTGATTTTTCTTTCTCTTTTGCCTTTTCCATTCTCTGAAGTTCCTCCACATAGGCATCATAGATGTCCCACTGAGAGACAGACAGAGGTGGGATTTATCATGACCTGATCAATACTCCTGAGAGCAGTCATCTACACCATCACAGAAATATGACAGTCATCACCACAGTAACACTGCTGCTGGAATCAGCTGAACATCTGCCTTCTTGCACAAAAAGTGAAGGGTTGAAGTCCAGGCTTTTTAAAGCACAGTGGGGCATGTTTTATGTTTGAAGAACACATTATTGCATTTTTAATAATTTCCTTCCTCCAACACTCTATTTGCTGCTTTGACTCTGTATCTTTTTGTAGGACTTTGTGTTTGGCTAATTTACCAGTGTTTAATAGGAAACAAGCATTAAACATCTGATTTATGACATTTCTCATGTGGTGTTGGAAAATTAGATTGTAGCTGCTTAACACAATTTAAATCTTGGACTCCAACTCTGCAGCATATGATGCGAACTGAGAGCAGTTTCACATCTTCTGCTGCGCCACATGCCACAAATGTCTTACTTGAGCAGATTTCAAAACTAATTTTTCTACTTAAGAATTATTCATTAGTATTGAGGTGCTAGTACTCTATCTGAAGCAGGTATATTACTTTCAGGACAAAACCAAAATGCAATCTGACACATCAGCTTGGGAGAGGGAGCATGATTCAAACAGATAATACAGGCTAGAACACTTGAATAAAGAAAGGTAGCAGAAACCTTTAGTAAAAAAACTGCCTTGTGTTGTAAATTTGCAGGCAGAAATTAAATGGAAAGATGTTCCACACATCAGGGAAAGGACAATGATGAGACAAGTATAGAAGGAGTAAAACAGAAAAGTTTGGAATAGGAAACTGTGGGCATAAGAAGGAAAAAGAATGGGGGAAAAAAAAGAGTTTATGTAAACATATCATGTTAAATCCATTGAAAATTTCAACTGAATAAAAAGATAGGAATGGAAAATTTTCCTCTTAGCTTTCAAACATTTCATGCAGAATTTTAGCCACAGCCTGATTATCTGTAGATCTCTGTTCCAAGTCTCAGGTCATTTTACTGTCAGAAAAAAAAAAAAACATGGAAGAAAACTCCAGATGGAGGGAGGGAAGATCTCAGGCCAAGTACTCTGTGATTTCAGGTTCAAGAATAGACTGGGATACAGTTATCAACCTGACAGAGGCACCTTCCCTCCTCTTCCTGTCACTTTCCTATACCAACATTTTTCAAGTTGCTGCCATTGCCTTATAGTTTCTCCTTGGGTGTTCCTGTGCTACACTGGTAACAAAATATGTTCAACACCAGTTTGATACACTGGTTTGAAACAATATTTGTAGCAGTGACAAACAGAAATACATTTTGCAAATATCCGGGAATTAATCAGCAGAATTGGCTGGATTCCCTCTCCAACAAAAGCTGTAGCATATTTAATGTGTAAAATTTCATCCAAAAATTTTTTTTTACATTAATCTATACAGTTTTTCATCATTAATATATAGGCACATTCCCACTACATAAAACAGAGCTACATTTCTTGCAATTGTTTGGTCTTCCATGTTTATTTTGCTCTAGTTCTGATTGGGTTCAGCTTCAGGCTTGAGAAACCTGCTTTTGTGTATAGCTAAACTTTGAAAAAGTAAAAACCCAAGTGCTACATATGTCAAATTCTTAACAATACTTTCCAAAACTCCATGAAACTTTGTAAATTTCCAGTTGTACAAAATCTTCAGAGGTCTTCACTCTCTAAACAATGTGCTCAAAGTGGAGCTAGCATGCAGACATGTCCTAAATGCTTTTTCACTGCTTTGTTCCTGTATTTTGAGACCCCATCAAGCCTGTCTCGAGTGACTTCAGGTGATGGAAGTGTCCAGCAGTTGACTAGGTATTGAATGCTGGACCGCAGATCCTCCTAAATAACCAGCTTGCTCACCACACAGTGATGGAAGATCTTCAGCAACAGCACAGTTCCCACTCCTAAGGGAGTCGTGTCCCTAGAGAAGCCAGTGCCCTTCAACCTGCAGCCCACCTCTAGCTGAGTCCAAAACCATTTTCAGACTGTGATTTCCCCATTTCCACTTATTTAAGAGTCTCTAAAGCAGACTGGTCAGGGTGGATGGCAAAAAATAAACCAATTAAAAGGAGCTAAACTGAGACACTTAACCTTAGAAATATAAACCATGAGCAAGTTCACCCATTAGGCAGAAAAGAGGGCCATACTAGTTTGTCCTCAGATATAAACCAGAGATCAAAGCCCCTATATGGGAATTCATTCCACTGCAAGGAATGCAAACACAATAATTTGTTTTTAACTTTCTCATATCTCAGTTTCCTATATATACTCCAAAAAACTTTAAAGGTAAAGAGTGTAAATATATATATATATATATATACCTGGCGAACAGTGGCTGAGAAATTTAGAGAAGGTATAGGCTCCGACTGACATCCTCTTTCCTGAAATAAAAAAGGCAAAATGAAGAGTAATCTTGGCATTGAAACCCTTTGCAGTGACACAGACCAGTTGTGGAAACAGCCTGCATGATTAATTTGACATCCAAAGGACTCCTAGAGCACTGCACAACACTCCTGGTGATCATGCAACTACAAACGGATTTTCTTTTGGACCAACAGAAGGTTCTCAAGACCTCCTGATTTTTTCCCCACATACTTTAAATATTTAATTTCAGTATTTAATTTTGAAGAAGTTCAGTTTGTTTTATCTCTACCATTTGACACATTCTGATACTAATTCAGTATCAGTTATGACTTCCTACCAAATTTGAAAAGTTTTGTCCTATATGTTAAACAGCCAATTAGATAGAACAGACAAACAAAGGAGTTGAACAGAATGAAAATTATAAACAATTCATCTGATGCTACTGATATAATATTTTCATCATCCTTACATGAACATTCTGAAATGAACGAATATATTTCTGTAAAACTTTCATTTAATGGAATAGCATCTTCTTTCAAAAAATTGTTGTGTCAGAACATTTTTAAGAAGCTGCCTGTAGCACTTCACTGACCTCTGAAATGAAGTAGTCTCAGAGGTGGAAACTGCACATCCTGTACAGCACACAGCAGTACTTCACAGCTATTTAAGGTCTGTATTCTGCTTTCAAAGGCAGAATCACACAGAGGCACACAAGCCTCTCCTGGTAAAATCAATGGGAAGAGAATATGCAGATCTAGGAACAGAGAAATAACGAATTCCACTGGGATTTTTGAAAGATGCAGAAATCTTAGCTCAAACTTTGTAGTAAGCACCCCACTGTTAAATAAACTCTCTTGAGATCTTCTGTCTCTACCAGTGGGCAGGGATGGTATTCCTTCTAGAGATTGTAGCTCCAGCAGCACAGTTATTCTTATCTCCCTGCAAGTCCATCAGATGTAAAGGCACCTAACTTTACTTGTAATGGCTGCAAGAAGTCAGGCAGGCTCTCTGGGGAACCTGCATATACTTTGATTGTAGAGTAGCAAGGAAAGCAAGAGAATTGTCTCTCTGAAACTTCTATCTCTAATGCAGAAACCTCCTTTTTGAGCACTCAGCTGGGGGCCAACATCACCAGAATTGCTCAATCAGGAGGTCGCATGAAGACACACTCAAAGGGAATGGCTGTGGGCTCAGCAAAAAGCTTAGGGAAGGAATATAAGGTTTTGGGTCTGTAGTGATTGGAAAATACATGCACAGAATGGGAGGGAGATGTACCACATAGCAGCAGTAAAGATTTATCAGACATGGGTTTGTTACTGTAGTACCTATGCTTAATATAAGCACAAATACATTTGTCCTTTTAATATAAGGGGACTAATATCCCTGTTATACTAGTAAGAATTGAAGTAAGAGACCATAAAAGGGCTGAGTGCCAAACAGAAAATGCTTTCATGCATTGCAAGCACTCAGCCACTATCCTAACCATCACTCTATACTTCCTCAGATGAGAAAATAAACATGGAAAATACTATATCTAAGTGGAGGCTTAAGGATTTACAATAGCATCAAAAGTTTTTTAGGCTGTCCAAGAATCCATGAGGAAAGACATTTTCTGTCACTGTTTTCCTCTTCACAGAAGTTTTACAACAGTAAAACATTATACTTTTTTTCCTAATAGTTTCTACAGAGATCACAGGATATGACACAACACATGCCCTCCCAAAGGAAAGATCTTCCAAGTCACTGAAGGAATGGTAGCATACCCGCAGAGGGTTGAAGGGCGTTGTTGAAGCTCTCTCAATGAAGTTGAACTGGTTTGGAAGCTTCTTCTCAGGTGCTTTTGGAGGAGGAGGCTCTTCTGCCTCTGCTGCCTCCGCTGCCTCAGCTGCTTCTGTTGCCTCAGCTACTTCCTCAGCTGCTCCCTCTTCCTCTCCCTTTCCCTCTCCTGCAGCCTGCAAGAAAACACAGCAGTGACTCCACCCTGAAAGAAACAGGACCTCTTTCCTTCTTCTCAGACTCCCAGATTTCTACTGCCTAGTGAAAGAGACTGTAATTGAAGATTCAGTATTTAAGATGTAAATTAGGAAACTTCCAGCAATCAGAGTGAGGAGATTCTGAAATGGTATCTAAATGGAAAAATAGAAATCCCGGAACCAAAGTTGCTTGAAAACAAGACCTGACATGAAAGAGATAATATAGCACATCTGCTTTTGGTAAAATGGACCCAGGGACCAGAAGATTCCATCAGAGTCCAACTACCATGAGTTTTCCTTTCCTTGCTAGACAGTGAGCTTCATCTAAAACTAGTCTGAATTTGATTCCAGTGTCTGACGCTGTGTAGATACAAATAAACTTCTCAAAGGCTACTCCTTTCCTGTCAGCCAACTGTCTTTAAATCAGGCCACCGTTCATTTCATTTAGTTATGCCTGCTGCTTCCACACTTACACATTTTGTTTTTCACCAACGGACATGCTGTTCAGGAAGATTCCATCAAATTACACTGCATCTTGATATAACATCTGGATAAAGACATATCTGATGTGATCCTCTACACAGCTTCTGCAACTGAAAAATGTCAGCAGGACCCCCAGCTGTTTTCTGCAGGTTCTCACTTACAGCAGAAACATCTCAGATATAGAAGAATCAATCACAGAAGCTTTTCAGCAAACCCATTTTATAATAACACAATTTCAAATCTAATACTAAAAATAAAATGGACATCTCTCAGCTGACTGTGGAGAATTACCTCAGTATCTCCTGTGTGTTCTTCATCTTTAATCTCTGCCTCTTTGGATGTTTCAGCAGGAGTCTCAACAGGAGCCTTTTCTGATGACAGAAAGGATAAGTGAATAAGCCCAGAATAATAGGACATATTCTACCATATTCTGCAGACCCTCTGTCTTCTGAAGCATTAATATATAGATGCATCCTTTCCTAATGCTGTCTCATTAGACAACACAGTAATAAATTCCCAATTTGGAGGGTGATTGTTTGCTCAGAGCCACAAAAACAATGTTATTACTAGAATGAAACTGCAGTACTTCTGGCTGGACTGAAACTAAAAAAAAAATATTTTAACTCAGAGCAAATTTCTGTTATCCACTTCTGATCTGAGTAGCTTTGCTTCTGGGTATCCCTTCAGCTCTGGACCTTTCTGTCTTCCAAAAATGTCTTCAATTATGTACAATTATTAAGAATGTTTTCAAGGCACAGAGAAGTTATAACATGGTTGTTTTTGTTTATATGTATAAAATTAATATAATAGTCTTGTTAGAGTATGATGAATGTCTACATTCCAGCCACAGCCTTGGCTATGTGGTCAAGCTGCCTGAAACTAGTTGGTTTGGAATCTATGAAAAGCACTACCAACAACAATCCATGATTTCATGGCATTGAAGATCCCATTAAGCACTTTGACCTACTTCAAATCGTCATGCACATTTTGTTAAGTGTACAATAAATGAGACACTACCCTCAGAAGGTGCAAATAAGAATTCTTTACTAACAACAGAGCTTTCCCGTCTCTGATTAATATGTATTTTTGACTGAACACCTAACAATGGCAATAGTAGCTCAGATCAAAGGCACAACTAGCTCAATGTCTTGTATCAAACACTGTCTGGAAAAAGATGTCTTGATAAGAATTTAAGAACTGGTCAAGTATATGATAGTTTCCTGAATAATCACCTCATTTGGAAACATTTCTGCCTTAATACTTTAAATCATGGCTGAAACTTTCAAAGCAGGCTAAGTAGTTTAGACATGTATGTCCAACTAACAGTAGTGGCAGATGTTTAAAAGACACCGAATAACTTTGAAAATTTCAGTGTTAGTATTCAGATGGTTCAAAAAGCATGCACTACTTTCTACACCGCAGCAAATATCTGACTGATTGTTTTTTCTGATTTTGATTCCCAACAACAATGCAAGCCAAACTAGGAGCTGTTTAACTCAATGGTAATGAAGCATGATCATTCCATCATGTTGAGTAAGTGGAACTAGTGCCTATTTGAAAATTACTGTGATTTCACAAAATAAACCTACCTGCTTCAATGCTTGATCTGATACTCTGGCGCCTGCCTTCATCTGAATCTTTGGGTATTAGGTTTCCATTCAAAGAGAAATGAATGGCTGTTTGATCCAGGCAATCTACTAGCTTGTATTCTCGATCCTACAAAAAGGAAAAATGCAACAAAATCACAGAATCACAGAATCATAGAATGGTTCAGGTTGGAAGGGATCTTAAAGATAATTTAGTTTCAACATCCCTGCCATGGGCAGGGACACCTTCCATTAGACCAAGTTGCTCAAAGCCCCCTGGATTTGAACACTCCCAGGGTTAAGGAATCCACAATTTCTCTGGGCAACCTGTTCCAGTGCCTCACCATATTCACAATAAAGAACAGCTCAATCTGTATAATTTAGATTTTGAGCTGCACCTGAAAGCAAGAAGACACCACAGACCACAGATGCTTTAATAGTTTCTTCTTAAATATACTGCTTACTGCACCAATCACAGCATAGCACCAAGCCCACTTCTGTCATTGTGGAGGACTTCAAGATATAGATCACTGATCACCTGTCTATAAACCATAAATACGGAAAACTTCAGCTCCAAATAGAAGAAGAGGTGACCTTATTTGAAGGTGACCTTCCACAAGACTGATTTCCTTTCTCTGGTGAACTCATGTAATGGTTGGTCAAATAAGTACAGTAACACAGAAATGAGACAGCCTCAGGAACATTTTACCTGATTTTCTGTTCCCTTAGGTCCTGGTTTTACCAGGGATAATTTATCAGGGATAAAGCAGTAACCATTACAGGGCTATGATCTGGATTTGTGCTGGAAACAGTGTTGATAACACAGGGATGTTTTAGGTATTGCTGAGCAGTGCTCACACACAAGAAAAGGTCAAGACCTTTTCTGCTCTCCACTCCACCAGTGAGGAGGCTGGAGGGGCACAAGAGGTTTGGAGGGGACACAGAAAGGACAGCTGACACTAACTGACCACAGGGATATTCCATATCTTATGGTGTCATATACTCAGCATACAAAGGCGGGAGAAAAAGAAGAAAGGGGGGACATTTGGAATGATGATGTTTGTCTTCCCAAGTAACCATTAAGAGACATGAAGCCTTGTTTTCCTGGGGATTGCTGAACAGCTGCCTGCCCATGGAAGTGAATGAATTCCTTGTTTTGCTTTGCACAGCTTTTGCTTTCCCTATTAAACTGTCTTTATCTCAACCCACGAGTTTTCTCACTTTTACTGCTTTGATTCTCTCCCCAATCTCACCAGGAGAGAGTGAGTGAGTGGCTGTGTGGAGCCAGCTGGGATTAAACCATGACACCTGCCATCAATTTGGGATAATCCAATGCTAGAGTTCGTGGAGCTGTCCTTCTGCCCTTTCTTTGAGGGCATGCAATGCTTCCAGGGGAGGAGTGGGAGGCAAAGCCATCATTCCACTGTTCCCATGCAGGTTCCCTGCAGTTGCTGGCTGTACACAAGAGAGATTACCTTGGAGCACCAAGGTAATGCAGAATATGCCCTGCACAAATAGCTGTGAAGGTGTGACTCTTGGATGTTTTCTGGCCAACTAATGCACCCTCCCCTGTTCACTCCTACTCATCATGAATAAAGATTGCCAGTGAGTTCAAAAAACACATTTCTGATCTCTCCTATAATTCAAACAACTGAATCTTTATGTGTGGATACCGAGGCATAACTGTCCTATAGACTGAGAAAAGCATTGCTTTTTGTCTTCTAACCACCACAGAACAGGAAAGGTTACCACCTGAGATTAGTTGCAATAATTACATCCACTGCCAGTTCTTGTTCTGTAATTGTAATATGCTCCTTCTAAATAAATGCATCAATGCTTTTAGACTTCTACCCTCTGCAAACCCTTTAAAAACCATTGGCAGCAAATATGTAAAAAGATGAAGCTGTATTAACAGAAAATTTACCTAGTTATATATCAGAGGAAAACACAAAACCAATTAATTGCAAAAAATCTCATTTCAGTTTTACAGGTCATGCCACACTTACTTTAAAGCTGAATCTGACAATATTCTGAGGAGCCTGGGGATTATCAGCTGTCAAGGTGCGCGTAAATTCCTGTTTTAATTCCTTTGGAATGGAAAAAAATGGTATTGTAAATAAAACTTCACTATCAATACAACAAGCAGCAACAAAAATCACCATGTTTATGCTCAATTTTATGATTTTCAGTTCACTGCAGATACTCCATGTGCAGCTGATGCCTCCACAAGAACAATGCTTGGGGCCAGGCTGGCTCAGAGTGCAATCCAGAACAGTCATCCCACTTCCTACATAGTATTTCAATGGGCTTTCTTGATGGTAATTCTTATCTAAGATATGGCAGCACTTGAAAAATGCTAGCTGCATTCTATGGAGCAGAACAGACAAGTTGTGTCTTCAAGCTTACACTGTCCAAAAATAAACAGTGTGTGTTTAATAAAAACTGTTAAAATAAACAGTTAACAGTGTTAATTAAACACTGTTAAAATAAACAGTGGCAGTGCTCTTAGGATTGACCACTATGAACAAAAAACAGTACTGCTGGTAACTGTTTTTACGACCTGAGTCAGAGGAAACGCATAAAGCTTCCCTATGAGAGCTACCCAGAGGACAGGGAGCCATGCTAGATTTTTATAAGGCAGTGGGAAGAGAGAAACAACTGCAGCTGGAAGGGTGACTGATTGCAATCCTACTCAATCCAGCTGGAAGGAAATGGCAGTAAAATTTTAAGACACTTCACTGTATTGCACAGAGGCACCTGAAAAGCTCAGGGTTGGCTCTGAGGTCCTTCTTACCTGAGTGATGTCCCAGCCCCATTTTCCCTTAAGGATCAGCTCCAGGCAGTTACACTGTCTTAAGCCCAGAACTGTATTTCAAAGCTCATTCTCTCTGTTTTCCTGATGAAAGCCACTTCAGTTTGTGCTGCAGACACTGTACTTCAGAAAGTATTGGAGTTTTACTCTTGCAGGATTTCCTCCAAAACCAATGGGGAGGCTTCAGCTTACGGAGCTTTGTACACATCTCATGTCAGTCAATACAGGTATTGTTTTACTCACGGCTTCAGTCAGCTCCAGTTGATCTGGGGATTTGACAAGAGCCCTTGCTGCCAAGTCTCCAAGAGCATCTCCTGCTTCAGTGGAGGCATCTTCATCCTTGCACAGGAAAGACAAGCTCATTAGTGCAATAAGACAGTGATTGTTTCTGTCCCTCCCAAAGCAGCACTTTTTCAGACATAGAGCAAGGAGGAAAAAACAACATTCGCCCACTCATCTCCATTTTGAGCAGAGCAGAAAAACACAAATAGCAGGACAAAATTTGAGGTTTTTTGAATGGCTACACTTGACAGCAAGAGTTCAGTGAGTTGGAAGAGCTGCTATCTGAAGATAGGTCCTGCCCTGTAATAAAACTGGAGTAACAACAGAGTCAAAACTCAGGTAATTCCACTTCAATCTCAGTTTAAAAGTTCACAATTCTGTTTCTTTTGACCACATAATACCCAAAAGACCCATACTTAATGGGTCTCAACAGCACAAGTCAAGGTTCTGCAATTACTCCTGATGTATTATTCCATAAGCTATTCTTAGAAAAAAGTTCAAAATACAAAGCTACAGGGATGTGGCTCCCAGAGGAATGCTAACGAATTTCTTGTAAAGGCCAATGGATTTGCATTCTCCCAAAACAGACTGCTGATCTCCTTGGGCTAGCCTTGGGTTGATGTCATGATACGATACCATTAAAGGGAAAATTAATCACTGCAGGAATGAATTTCAATTAATTGTCCTTGCAGAAAAACTGTCAGAACACAAAGTTGCCGATTAAAGTGCTTAACTGCTCCAGGCAAAATTTCTCCCCCTGCTCAAAAATGTGTAATGAGTTGATTTAAAATAAATCAATCATTCTTTTAAATACAGCTCTCTCAGGTCTAAACTTTATAGCCATAAGGCTAAACTTCATAGCCATACAGAGCTGTGGGTGAGTCCAAGGCCTAAGTGCAGCCGGGTTGCAGGCACAGAGACTGGACGCAGCAAAGCTTTGCTATTTCCAGAGCATCAACCACAAAGGTAAAAAGCACAATGCTCTGACAAAATGTGCAGTGGCTGAAAGTAACTGAGAATTCTGTATATGCCAGGCATCCAGGGAAAGTCACCAACTGCAGCCTTATTTTTTTTCCCTAAGGGAGCTGAAATGAGCAAGGTGTAAGGAAGGTCAGGCGCTCCGATACACAAGAGACGACGATGCCAGAACAGTTGTTTGTTGTTTAATGCTCCCCACATGAAAACCTGCTTGTAGGACATTTATCATACACAATTCAATGCCAGTTAGTTCAGTGGTTTTTTTCCCTAGTGAATCAGATAAAAAGTATTTTGGGCTTAACATTTTTATATACGATTTTCATTTAAAAGTAAATTACATATCATTTATAAAGGGTCAAAAGAGGAACATTTAGCAAGACTGGAATTTGTCCCAAGAAAGTGAAAAGCTGTTTATCAAAATGCCTGTTTAAAGGCATGTAGACCCTCTCTCCCATCCATGACAATGGAGTTAAATAAGAGGAAGGTAGATTAAATCAGGGTATTCTAAGCATTTATTTGCCCAACAGTAAAAACATAATCATAAGGCTTTCAGTCAAAAAAGTTAAGCCTATTTTCTCTACTGCTTATATTTCTATGTTATGGAATATGGACTGTATTTTGAATTTTCTAAACTGAGCAGGCAGTTTTCTCACTGTTTGAGTCAGTTTATATTTTGGAATTTACACCCCAAACAGTTTGCTTTAATATTTTCATATTGCATTTTACCTGAACTGTACCTTTCTTTTAGCCAACATTTTCATTCTAACTTGCCAGTGTAATTTTCTTCTCAGCGGAAATCCAGAGCAACCCCTTACTGCTAAGTCAATTGGTATCTTACCAATTCCATAAAAAAAGCCATTGTTCAGACTGACTCTATTTTGCACCTCATAGCTAAAGAAGGAAAAAACATTTTTTTAAGACTCGTGGATCTTACCCGTTTTTTAGATCCAGCTTTACTAGCCTTTGATGCCCTTCCTCTTGAAGGTCCACTTACGCCCTGAAGTGAGAACATATCCAATGTAAACTTTCAAAGCACCTTTTTTCTTAATTTAACCAAAGCAGAATAAAAGTTTGACATGCTTATTAATGTTTGCTCCAATGGTATGTTTTAAAGGCTGAATATAGCAGCATTCCGTCTATAAATTATCTGAAAGAAAAACAGTCGCTTTCACAACATGAGACAGCATTTTATCAGCATGAATAAATGTCAGGCTCTATCCCAGTTACTGCCTATCTGTGATACACCCAAATGTCCCACACACGGAGTTCTAGTGCCTTGCTCAAACACATTAAAAGGTTGCTCTTGCCCCAACTGCATGCATGGCACAGTGAGCCTGAAGGCAGCACAACCACACCCACGAAGCCATGAGTGCTCAAAAAACATGGAAAATACTGATGAACATCTGGGAAATTAACCACTGGCAACCCCCCTGCACACACCAAATCACAGAAAATCTGTTATGACAGGCCTTAAGGAAAACAATTATATAGTTGTTTACAGGAAACCTTACAGAAGGAGACTACCCAGAGTTTAAGGAATAACAGCAAGACACCAGTGAAAGCTACATGAAAATTAAACAGAAAGCGGGAGAGGAAATGAAAAGGATCCTTTTGAGGAGATGGTGAGGGACAGATTCCAGAAAGCAGACAGAGAGAGATGATACATCAGACAAAGGAGACAATATTAGAAACCTTGGCAAGAACAGTTTCAGGATGGATCCCAAATAAAGTTTGGTGGTATGGATGAGAAAAGCAGAGGAATTACTCAGAAGGAAGTGTTTGACTTCGAGACAGGAAAGAGGGCGATACTATAGGACAGGGAAGGAAAATGAAGGGGCAGAAGAGTAAGCTCCCATGGGCTGATTGATTTTCTTCAGAATACAGTTAAGAGTGTGCCTTTCAGCTCAGCTCAAAGGTCCACCCAGCCAAGGATCTCTCACCAACAGGATTCAAAAGCAGGTATCTATTCTCTCCAGGATGGCCTCTCAGCTTGCCACAGAGACTTGAACTAAAATGCTACCCTTTTTACTTCATATCAGTGAACCTTTTCCCCCACAAATTTATTCAGTCATTTTGGAATCCATGAACATTTTTAGCATGCACAACTTCCACAGCAAGGACTCCCAGGGCACAACTACATGGTAGTGCAAAGAACAGTTGCTTGCTTTTTTAAGTCTGCCACTTGCTGCTCTCACTTGGTTTTCCTAGTTTTTCTTCTGGAAAGCCCAGCTTTATCACAATATCTATTTTTCATCCTCTTTTCCATATGTCCTAAGAACACTTTCAGGAGCACGAGTCTCTACAGAGATTCCTACACTCTGCTCATGATTCACCTTCCTTTATGAAATTGAATATTCACTTCCACCACCTACTTCCTATGAATTAAACAATTAAGCAGCCATAATGACTTTGACCCAGTATTGTGTTGTTTCTCAAGTCCCACTACTTGCTAAGACTTGACAACAATAATTCAGAAAATAAATATTTTCAGAGAACAAACTGCAGCAAAGACATGAGGCTGTGTCTCTTCATTATTTCTCTTTGTACAACCTAAGAAACATAAAACTGCTGTTACCAACAAGGCATCAGGGACTGTTTTCATTCCAGCAGATATATATTAAAAGCAACGAAAAATGAGCAGGCCAGCACATTTCTATGCTTAGAAAATGTGCCTCACTTTGAAATACAAATGGTTATGACACAGGTGGAGAAAATAAAGATATAACATTTCCTTTATAGTCCCACACTGGGCTGGTAGTGGAGCAGAGAATCTAAGAGCTCCCATGTCACAACCACTACTGAGACCACTGGATCATGCAGCTGTCCTGTCTCCCCTATGTGACTGTTTGGCAATGGCAACAGAGCATCCTATGTGACAAGGACCATGCTACATGTGAATTAGACATGACTTGAACAGATTTGCAGAGCAGAATTTTATTCAGACTCAAATCAAAATCAAACTCTTAATTTTAAACATGAAACAAAGCCTTCTCACTATTAGCCTCTGTAAATGAGTCTATAAAGGCATCTATCCAGCAGAAAAGGCATTGACAAGGAAAGCTGAGGGTAATTGGTTTTGGCAGTTGCACAGATTTCAATTAACATAATCCAAGGAGCCACCTGTGAATAAATATCTGCAACTGTACTAAAATCCAAAAGTGACACCAAAGAAAAGCCACAGTTACAAGTGCACTTGAAGGAAGCAGCACAAACCCCGACCTGTTTCCCACACCATAAAGGGTTTGTAGGGTAGAGCATGTACATTTTTTCCCATCAACCAGGGACTTAGGGATAATTGGCTCTATTTCCTTCGTCTTTGTGTAGTACTATCATGATTTTATGACTGTAACTTAATGATATATAATCACAGGATCACAGATTACGCTGAGTTGGAAGGGACCCACAAGGATCATTGAGTCCAACCCTTAGCTCTGCACAGGACCATCCCCAAGTGTCACACCATGTGCCTGAGAGTATTATCCAAATGCTTCTTGAATTCTACCAGCCTTGGTGCTGTGATCACTCCCCTTGGGAGCCTCTTCCAGTGCCCAGCCATCCTCTGGGTGAAGAACCTTTTTCTAATATGCAACCTAGACCTCCCCTGACAACTTCAGGCTATTCCCTCAGGTCCTGTCACTGGTCACCATAGAGAAGAGATTAGTGCCTCCTCCTCTTCTTCCCGTCTCTGAGGAAGAACAGGCCTGGTATGACAGAGAGACCCTAAGGAGACACAGGGTATGGCACAGAGGAGTATGGGGAGGGTAGGAGAGATGGGGCACATACTTGACATCAGAAACCTCTCAGCATCTCACCACTGGCCAGTTAGAGAAAGGCAGATCTGTAGACAGGAGAACTGAACAAAACTGTGTTTAAGGGTAGCAAAGAAAACAAAAAAATAGCATCTAGAATGCTTAAAAAGCATCATATTCAGTAACATCAGGTGTAATGTGGAATACCAGACCAATGAAGAAAGGGAAACGTGTGAAAATATATTAGCTAACATATAAGGGAAACACCAAGTGAGTGAAGAAGAAGGCATCAACAGGACATTTTATCTTACCCAGAGAAGGACACAGATGTTGACAACTTGCCATAATATCCCAGACAACACCACCACCAACAGCAAAACAAAACCTTCAACCTTAGGATCCAAAGGACCAGAAGAAGGGGGATCAAAATACCTGTAAATAGGTAGAAACTGAGAAACCTACATGCCACAACTTTAACTGCATTATCACTATGAATACATCTGGACTGATGGCAATGTTTAGACTAAGATTTCAGTCACACTGACATGAAATTTTTAGTTTTATATATAAGATGTGCCTTCTCTTTGCCCATTTCTACAAAGCCTCTACTTGCTGACTGTGACAGGTTGCTTTGGGGCTCCCTGGAATTAAGAGAAGTAGTTCCCTAAAGCAGGGAGCAAATACATGACCGGCAGGACAGTTATAAAATTACACTTGGCATTTAAGGTATTTTTAACTACAGAAACTCGAACCACCTCTCCAACCTAAACAGTTATGCTTCAGAACTACCTCATTAACATGCAGATCCTCAGCAAAGTGCTGCACAGTATGGACACACTTAGCCCACTCCAAAAGTGTGCTAAACCTGGATGGAGAGATGGAAACCAGGACACAATGACCAACGTGGGCCCTGGGCTTTCTTCCATGTGTGATACACAAAGATAGGACAGTCATGCCTGGAGCAGGTGAGCACAGGTTTGTCGGGGAGGTGAAGCAAAGTCTAGGAATGTGTTGGTTCTTAGCTTATTCTGGGGTTTTTCAGCAAAGCTCTGGTCTCCTGCCCAGATAAAACATCCCTCAAAGCACAGAGGTGTACTTCAACAACAAAAAAAGTTGAATATCTTATTTTTTTGTATATTCTGGACTCCTGCCGGTGAAGGTAAAGACTGTAACTCTACAGAAGTCAGCATAAAAAGCACAAGACATCCTTTGTCACCATTCCTGACACCACCGCCTATGCTGCAGAAGGTTCATCCCAGAGTACATCAGACTTTTGGAACCCAGCTGAAAGGAGACACAAACAAGAAAAAAATGAGATGGGATCCAAGTATTTTGGCAGTATTAGTAGACAAAACTCATAAAAATGAGATCTGTTTAAAACTATTACAAGAGGCAAGTTGGTGAGCAAACACGGGGCAGTCAAAAAATCAAAATCTTTTACACTGACCCCTAATTCAGATAATAGCACAGATAATACTGCTATGCCATTTGCTGAAAAAGGCAGCCCTAACATCCCCTTTTTTTTTGCGGGGGGGGGG
>VZRE01000480.1:0-87516 GCA_013396775.1 Cephalopterus ornatus
TCAGGGTCTGTAGGCAGATCTCCCACAAGTACGAAAGCACAGGCCTGAGCCCTGGAAGTCAGCCATTTGTCAAACAGTTGTTAGAGCAATCCATGGTGTGGTTTTCACCTGGGTCAATCAATATTCTCCTAAACAATTTCTAGGCATGATTCAGTATTGAACACAAGCTCAGAGGCCATTACCAATAGAAGTGTACAGTGCCTAATTTGGTTGGAAGTGGTGGTCTCATATTGGGATATTAAAGAGTTGAACTAGTCATGGATGTCCAGCCAAAGCCACTTGTCCTCCAGGTCTAAGAATAGACTCTGGCACTATTTAGTTTGCTCACATAGACGTCATCATCATCATCATCATCATGGCTAGGCTTCGCGAACGAAGATTTGTGAAGGACTCTACCCACACTTGCTACAAGCTCGCTGATGGCTAAAAAGGCCATACATAAAAAGGCTACATAGACGTAGCATAAGTCTTTATTAGATTACATTCATGTTTGCTCTCGTCTTGTCTCTCCTCTCTTTTCTCTAAGTAGAAACTACTTTTTCTAAGTAGAAACTTAGAGAAACTGCAACTCTAATGAAGACCTATTTGTCTGTCTTAAGATATGTAAACATATCAGTGACTTTGAATTATCAAACCTAAATATAAATTTACTGGGAATACTGACATATATGAACTTTTCTGAATAATAGCCACTGAAACAATTTACTAATATTTCTTTCAGGAGGAGAATTGAACAAATTACTGATGGTACTTTAAACTAGTGAAGTTATAAATAAATGGCTTTAGAGAAGTAGAACTAAAAATCCAGACTGTGGTCCACGAGTTACCATTGCAAGATTTGTATGAGCTTGTAAGAAGCGTAGTTAGCTAATGTGAGGTGAATAGCAAGAGGAAGAAGTAGCAAGATAAGAAAAAATGAAAAGGAAAAAGAAAATTTCTTCCCTGAAACACTGAGTGGACAGGACAGATAATATATTTCATGCAGAAACTCTCATCATCCTGGGAAACTTCTGTTTGATTGTTTTCAGGGTGGAGAAATCATCAACCAAAAGTTTAAATCAGACTTTTTTGTTGAAGCATTATTGACAGCTTTTTGGCTCAACAGAACATATTTCTATGGAGTAGAAAACTTTTCCCCCTCGGGAAAATCTTGGGATTCTCCCATTGAGGAACACAGAACACATTTAATTGACATTCACTTTAAGTGTGTCTACACATTATCTGCTTGTCTTCATTTCAAAGATTTCAAAGATGCTCATTCCTGTGTGAATGCAATTCTCTGCCTTTAAGAGAAAAGCACCGAATAAAAATATCGGGACTATCTGTGAAAAAAAAACAAACATTAAAAAATGTATTTTGCATTGCAAAAATTTGTAAGAATAAAACAGAGTAAATGCAAATTTCAGACAGTTCGTCTGTTGAGAAAGAAGTTCCCACAGTAGTGGACATCAAATGATGCCATATTTGTACTCAGCTAGATAAATTGTTATCCTCTTAATGATTCAACTGGAGTTGAGTCAATTGAACTGCGATACGAGGAAAAGGGCTTTGGTCCCATCCAAAATTTCATTCTACTGTAGTGGAATGGACACGGTATTTGTATTTTTGACAAATACTGACCATACAGCTATGTTTCCTATTCAGATATACATGTATAGCCTTTTATGTTGTTAGTTTTTTTGTGTTTGAAATCACCATGCAGTGACACAATAAAAGATTAACATATGAATGGCTTTGGTAAATGACTTTAATTTTCAGGAAATGCATTACTGTGGCACAGCAACATCACTTAAAAAAGCTTATTTATAATAAGGCAAGTTATACCAACCCCTCCAGCTTCAAGATTGAAATGAAAATTAAAGCAAAGTAATATGGATTTGCCCTGCATGAATTGTGTCTCCCCTTGGCTTATGGCACTTCATTATTATATTTATTTTCATTGTGATGGCATGTAGAAAACTAGGTGATAAATTAGGGTCCTATTTCTGGTTGGTGCTATATAAACACGAACAAGAAGAAAGTCCTTGACCTGAAGGGTTTTTAAGAAATGACAGCGGACAATCCAGAATCAAAAGGGCAAGGAGATATTGCGGCAATTCTGGTTAGAATCGCAGGCTGTTACCTTAGTCCAGTGGCTGCCCAAGTGTTGTCTAGTTGCTTTGTGTTTTCTTTTTAATTTGTTTTTAAGGTCATCGTAATGAAGTACTCTAGAAAAGGAACCAGCAATGTAATGGAAAGACAGCTTAGCTGTAAGTATGGAACAGCTGCTTTTGAAGTCAAGTGTGTGGGAGGGGAATGGCATTGTGGAAGCAGCAGAGACAGGAACAGAGATTTCCATTCTAGTTTGAAGCTGAGAAGTACCTTTGAAAACAGGTTAGGAGAAATAGATAAGATAGATTGGTCTTTATAAGGCAGCAACATGTTATAATGCTGGAGTTAGAGGATATTCCTTTCATCAATTTTTTGGGTTTGTGTAGAAGGGAGGAGATTGCTTTCTAATGAAAAAACACTATACAAACAAAACCAATCTGCAGAATGAGAATGGGCAAGTTTGTGCTTGTGTCTGTTGGCAGAAACCACAGCTCCAAAGAAAGGAATTGTTTCCTGAGTTGGGGTCCCTTTATCAGAAATCATAATGATAAAGGATATAGGAAGACAGAATTTACATGAAGGTTTCTATTTAAAACTAAATGCATATTTATGTATATTTCCTGAACTTCATGTAAATCTATAATTTGCTTTTTTTCCATCACTGAAGTAAAGGAAAAGATGGGTTTCCTTACTAATTTGACTAATTTGCACCCTTGCTCAATTTACTGGTGTTTTTTAAATTGACAGAAAATATGCTCTTTTTAATTTGAGTGGTTGGTGGTATGTTTTAGCCTCACATTGGTTTTATACAAAGGAAGAGGCTGTGTGTTCACTTTGGGAACACTTCTCATTTCATTCAGTTTACATTTGATTTTATCTGTAACTTGTCTCTTTCTACTCTATATCTTTGCAAAGATATGAACAAGATGACAGATTTTGTAAAGCACTTAGTGCCTTTTTCTTCTTGTTGACACTGAGTACTGTGAAGGGCTGAGGCCTAGGAAGAAGAGGGGCACCTTGTACTCACTAAAGTAGCAAGTAGAATAAAAGAAGTTTTTTTGCACTAAATTCAGCTGTTTTGTGAAAAGGGGCACTGTGCTCCAATGATTTCCAACTTGGAATCAGTCATAGCTCAAGGAAAAGCGTGCTATTTGCTGAAACAGCAATATATGCCAAAGTAGAAATATATGCCACATCCTTTGCTAATGTGAAGACTTCCGAAAAGGTCTTCCATTTAGAGATTAACTAGACCAAATGCTAAAACAATTATTTGTGATATGGTCATAGTGCTGTGGTCAAAATAGTTTGAAGCAATGCAATGGGAAAGAAGAGCTAAAAATAATCTGTAGTACAATATATTATTTTTGTCCAATGCCCTCCCTATGCCCAAAAAACACCCCAAATCAGCTCTTCCCAAAGAATGTAAAGTTTTTTAAAATGAGCAGATGTAAGGACTTGACGTCAGCTCATTTGAATGAAATGGAGGGTCTGTCTGTATGTAATGAAATCAAGGCAGACAGCAATAGGAAGCAATTATTGAATAATAAGGTCACAGTTTGTGTTGGGTAGTATTCATACTTCATGAAGAAGCTCCTGTCCTTCCTATGGCAGTATAAAGGATTTCTTTACACCTTGGTGTCCAGGGAGTTTCTCATTGTGTGTTAGCAGAAATGGTAAACATAAATTAACAAAGACAGTTTGCTGAGTTTCATTTTCTACTACATGGTAAAGAGACAGTAAAAATCTTCCAGAATTCAGAGAAGATATGCACATAAATAGCCATTATTTTCCATTATTTAGTGATAAAAAAAATTATCACAATTCTGAGACAGAGGACTCCAAGGCATATTTTGATTCAAACATTCTCTGAAGAAAAGGTTTGCTAGGGTACCAAGACAGTGCTCTGCTCCAGACATTTTCATGGCATAGCCAGCTGCAGTGCTGATCGCCAGCAAACTCAAAGTTGCTGCGTGGAGGTACAGCTTTAATCCAAAGTTCATCAAATATCTGCTCGTAGTGCTGAGAAGCTATGAACTACCTGTCAGCACCTGCAAATTAGCCATAAAGGATATCTGGGATCACAACTCTATTTCCCAGCAGTCCCTTCAGCAACTATGTTATATTTGGGTATAAACTAATCCTTGGTATGTGTTTAGACCGCTGCTCATACTCATACATATTTAAATGTCTATATGCATGTATATGTATCTAGATGCTTGGATATGGAGTTTTATCACAAAGTGATAGGCATCTAAGTTAGAGTTCTCAGTCTAATCTCACTGTATAGTGAACAAAATAGACACTTCAGAGTGTGATTTAATACACCTAAATCTGAATCACTCTCTGAAAGTATATCTCCGCTGGCTAGAAAGACCTGAAGATGGATAAAGTTATGTACCTGAAGTATGAATCTCTCCTGACTCCTTTCTTCCTGTCAAATTTTCCTTTAGATATTAAAGAAGAATACTTTTTCTAAGTCTCAAAACTTCTGCCGTTTCAGAAAAAAATCCAACCATTTCAAATCACATTAAAAATAAACACAAAAGAATTGAGAAAGCTAAAAAAACCTTATGAGACAAAGCAACCTTCCAAATTACCGCCCCTTAGACAAACTGAAATGTTCTGTTTAAGGTTTAGTTTTTAATAAAAATATTAAATCATAATTTACTTACATAAAAAAAAAATAAAAAATCTAAGCAAAACACTAAGGTATTCCTAACAAATTTTTCTCAAAGTATACTTGCCCATTTAGCATGTACATTTTCTTGTGGAAAATTTCAATTTTTATCACTTCCTGCAGCGATGTTGTTTAATAAAATAATTCCTGACCACAGTCTACCTCTGTTTGTTTACTTTACTTTGCTGTAGAGTGATATTTCCATTCTCTGCAATTCTTCCTGTTTTCATTGTTAGGGCTATGAAATTATAAATTTCACAAAGGTTTATGTGTGATCATATATTATGAGACAGTTTTCCAAAAGGCAGTATAGAGCAGCAGCTTTCAACTATGGATGTGGAAATGTTTACTTTGTGCAAGAGTTTAACACTTTCAGGTCATTGGGAGTAATTTCTGCCTGACTTTATGGAGATGCATATATTCCTCTGAGGAGGACTGGGGTGTTCTTAGGGTGGGAAAGCTGTGGTGGCAGACAGGAAAGAGCCCTGGGCTTCAGGAGCTGAGGAAGGAAGGAAATACTAAGCATGCACGTGCTGATACAAGAGGGAGGTGGAAGTACAGAGGTAGGATGCGCACTTGGGGATTTGGTGGGGGGTATTTGGAGAAAGAGCAGAGTCGTGGCTGATTCTGGGCTTTCACCACACCGGCTCAGAATGGGCACCTACAGCCACAGGTTATGGTGTCTCCTTCTGCCACCTCTGATGAATATGTATACAAATAAAGGTAGATTTAGAGAATGCAAATTTAAGAAAGATTACAAGCCCCTTGACATTTCAAATAGGAGCAAAACATGACATTATTTTAATCAAAAGTATGAAGTGATCTTGTGCATCACATGTTGAATTTGAATACCTTTTAATTTGAATCTGTATTTTGATCAATTTCAGGTACAAAGCAATTGTAAATCCCATGGACATCCAGACCTCCAGTGCAGTGCTATGGACCTGTCTTAAAGCCACTGCCATTTGGGTAATCTCCATGCTCCTAGCAGTTCCTGAAGCAGTGTTTTCCGAACTGGCTCACATCAATGACACTGATAATGCCACTTTCACAGCGTGCATACCATACCCCGTAACAGATGACATGCACCCAAAGATCCATTCTGTGCTGCTTTTCCTTGTGTATTTCCTTGTCCCTCTTGTGATTATTAGTATCTACTACTATCATATTGCAAAGAGTTTAATAAAAAGTGCTCACAACATCCCTGGAGAACACAGTGAGCATTCCAGAAGACAGGTAAGCAATTTATTTTTTACATCCTGTTGAAAAATCTGTGTGTTGCATACACTTATAAATGAAAGTAAAGGAATTATAACACCCAAATTGCCGGATTTTGCAGAGGATTGGTTTAGTCTCCACATGAACTACGACAAGGATTATCTGAGAAATCTCCTTGTTTTCACAATTACTCAGTATTAAGCCCAGTATGTAAATTAATATGAGCAAGGAAGAATATAAATTCAGTGCTGTCAGTGCACATTCCTAACAGTAAATGACATTGATACATGTGCTTGTATGTGTTGTTAATGTAACCATTACTTGTGTTCTTACTAAAGAATGATGTTTTTGTAGTGAATGCTAGTGGCTTCACCTATCTCTATAGGCAGCCATTTTGGGAAAGAAATCTTACACAAACATTTGAGAATTGTCCCTTTTTTATCTGTGCTTGGAAATGAGAAAACTGACATAGGCAAGGAAAATTTTTGTAGGGGATCTAAGGTCTTCTCAGATCAAGGAGTGCTGAAAAAATGAACACAGAGCATTAGTTGATTTTTTTTTTTTTGCTTTCTCAGTAGATCTTCCTTGGATATAATCCTGAACCCACACTTTTCTAATATCCTTTGTGTTATAAATGCTATAAAACTCTTGGTACAGAATCTGTATACCTTTGAGACCTTTTTAAAATGCTGGACAAAACCATCTTCCCTGTAAGGCACAGGAAGCAATAAGATAGCAACATTAGCAGGAACACTTATATGTACGAACAACAGTTTTGCAGTGAAAGTGCCTTGACCACTTTGCAAAAGCATTAGAAGTGATATAGAAAAATAATTATGCCCATTAAAACAATTTTGAATGATTTTCTCTTCCAGTATTTTATAAAACTACTTCCATACTAACTGAAATCTCCTTGCATATATAGTATGCACATATTCATTTAAAGGAAAGACTACATTCCCTCATGTCCTTTTTGAACAGCATTTTATTTCTACTCTAGTCTGTTTCTTGTCAAAAGTGCATACATATTAGCACTTCAGGTATTATTTTCTTGTGAAATATAGGGAGCCTTTTGGCTGAACTCTCTAGATGGAAAAAAATATTTAATTTATATCACATTTCTGAACTCACATGTATTTTCCAAGTAAGAACATATTTTTTCATTCTACTTGGTTTTTTTCATTTTGTTAATCTATGAGGCTCAGAAGAATAGAAAATTCTGGTATATTTACATATCTCCCAGCAAGAGGAAATAAATTCAGACTATTGCTATCAAATCATGTTTCTTTAGGCCAAGTGTAAAATTCACTGTATACCTCTGCACCTTTTAGTTTGCTCTTGCAATCTGAGTGCAAATGCTACCAAAATTGAAATGTTAGAGTTTTCCCATCTTTTGGGAATTTCCCACTGGTTTTTGTTTAGATAGAAATAAGAAAACCCCTAAGGATTAATTTCACAAATTTTGAAACCCTGTTAGTATAAATTTGCTTCATTTTTTCCTCAGAAAATTGAGCAGAGCTAGAAAACTTTCCTGTGTTTGCAAAACTTTCATACTTCATATACATAATAAATCTTTTAGGAGGAATATGAAGAAACTTTCTGCCTCTCTTTGGTGCCTTTTACCTGGCCAGTTTATCTCTCTCTCTCACTTTGGATCCATTGTGTAGGTTCATATCTTGCCAAATTTTCTGCCATTCTCAATAGCGTCACTGTAATCCATTAGACTTTAGTACTGAAATTAAGATACATTTCATTATTGAAGATTTAATGGAACTTTTCACCTTACTTTGGGATTAAGATGCTTTATACTGTGTAATGCAGTTTTGGTGGTTTCTCTAGGAGACAGGTGCAAGCTGAGGCACTTCAGGAAAAACAATGGGATATATATATATATACACATATAACAGCTAGCACCCTAGTAATGTCTCTACATTTCATACACAATGTCTCTAGATTTTCACGCCAACAGTTTCTAAATAGCTTTCTAACTAAAACTGAAGTTTCAAGCGAAGCACTGAGAGCTCATCAGAAAAGATTACGATTCACAACATCCTTTGGTGCTTGCTTTCAGGCTAAAAGCCAATGTTTCCTTGGGTCATGAATCAGTCTTGCTGCATATATTGTGTAGAAAGAGCAACCTTGTGTAACTGCAAACAGCTAGGATCTTTCAGTGAAAGTAAACTGAAAGTAGGAAAGGAAAGTAAATGAGACAGAACAAGTAATTGAGCCCCCGAAGGAAACATTTTTACTGGCCTTACTTATGATAGTTGTTGAAGCTAATATAAAGCAAAATGCTACATGTTTTAACTAAGTCTGTCGTGTGGAGTAGTTCTATTTGTTGTTGTTCATTTGGGTTCTCTTCATCTTTTTAGATGGAAACTCGGAAACGTCTGGCAAAAATTGTTCTAGTTTTTGTTGGCTTCTTTGCTATCTGCTGGCTTCCTAACCATGTGCTATACATGTACCGATCTTTTCATTACAATAAGATTGATCCATCAACAGGACATATGGTTGTTACCTTAGTGGCCCGAGTGCTAAGCTTCTGCAACTCTTGTGTCAACCCATTTGCATTGTATTTTCTCAGTGAGAGTTTCAGAAGGCATTTCAACAACCAGCTTTGCTGCAGGAAGACAGCTCAGCAAGAGAGATCTGCCAGCTACTTGCACAACTCTTCTGCCATTCAAATGACTTCTCTGAAAAGCAATATCAGGAACACAGTAACTACCATGACACAACTGAATGGGCACAACTTGAAACAAGAAATGTCATTATGATTTAATAGGTGTGATTTTTGACTGTGAAACAAATTTGAACATTTTATTTGCAGTTTGTAACTCACTTTTGGCTCTCATGATTAGACAGTCTGAGTACTCAGAATAGAGAATCTCTCAAAGTCTGGGCAGTATGAGGTTATCTCACACCTAGTCTGACTCTTAGATAGAAGTGAACAGTACATTTTGTTGAGAAAACAAAACTGACTGGTGTTACATTGTACTTTAAAGGAGATGCTAGTATGTGTTTAACATAAAGGAAGGCAGGGTATCTGATATAATATTGCTGTAAAAAGTATTGATTTTCTGATCTGAAAAATATGTATTTTCAACTGAATATTGATCCAGGCTTCTGTTTTACTCTAATAGATTTTGCATTATTTTAGCTGTGTGGTATGTACAAACATTGCTCATTAAGACTGTTGGGCATTTTGGACTCAATTAAAGGGCCATTTGCAACACATAGATTCTAGTTTCAAATAAAGAAATATTCAAGTATCGAGTGCCAGGTCTTTACATCATTTAAATCCAGCTTGTTTGTTCACTTTGGTAGACACACATGATGATATTTTACTCTTTGAGGGTTCTATTTGCTGCCGAGGTCAGAAGTTTATCTGCTAAAATTCCATTCTTTTCATGGTTAACATATCAAAAGAAAAATGTGTGCAACATGCAGGTTTTCTAGAACTCTGTGTCTGAAAGCTCGTTTCTCTGAATGTTAAGTCTGTGGCACCGTTGGTTTAGAGTTTCTACATGCTATATATTTGCTGCTAACTGATGTTGTTGATACCAGTACACAACTAAGAAGGATGCTAAGTGTGCTGGGAGGGTTGAACATTCAAAAAGGTAAAATTGAGTGGCTACTTCACAGGGGTTCTCTGGCAAGTCTTCATACAGCTCAGAACCGTCTCAGAGTGCAGAACCCAGACTAATACCAGACAAAACCAAACTGAAGGATGCCCTGCAGGAGTGGACTCAACATAATCTGATCACTAATGATCATCCAGACCATGGGGCCGGACAAGTCCTAGTCTGAATCAACCCCCAACTAATGAAACATGGGTAGCTGGCATGAGTAGCTGGCGTTGGTTGCTCAGTACCAGCTGTTTGCTTTCTGCATTTAGAGCACATGTATTACAAGGAGTTGCTGAGTGAGTAGGGGTTGTGTAGCCTGGAGAAAAGGAGGCTCAGGGGGACCTCATCAGTCTCTACAACTCCCTGAAAGGAGGTTGAAGCCAGGTAGGGGTGGGTCTCTTCTTCCAAGTAATAAGTGACAAGCCAAGAGGAAATGGCTTCAAGTTGTGTCAGGGAAGGTTTAAATTGGATATTAGGAAAAATTTTTTCACTGAAAGGGTGGTCAGGCATATTAGAATAGGCTACCTAGGTAAGTGCTGGAATCACCATGCCTGGAAATGTTCAAAAAATATGTGTATGTATCAGGTTGGAATATGGTTTAGTGGTGAACACGGTGATATTAGGATAAGGGTTGAATTTGATGATCTCAGAGGTCCTTTCCAATTTTAACTACCTTGTGATTCTATTCTATGCTTCTAGGTCTACTCCGCAAGCACGCACTGTACCAGTCTCAACAAAGCTCCAGTACTGTTGAAAATCTGACACTTTTTCTTTTCCTGAAGGCCCATATGCATAAATAGGCAATGCATTTCTGAAAATCCTATCTGAGCTGCCTAAAAGAAGGATTTTCAAATGTTTTTTGTTAGTCATCCCAGTGCCATGGACAGCATACGTCTTTGTCATTATTCCTAGGAGGACGTTTTCAAGGTACATGGTCAGTGCAGACCTGGGATTAAAATAACTGGGAGTGCTGTGTGAGGCTCTGGTATCAATTACCACCATGTCCAGAACAAACTTGCTAGGAGGATTTACTGCTCTTTTTTTCAGTCACAGATCTCTGGTAGGGATACCCCATACAAGGCTTGCAAAGCTGCACTTCAGATCTCAAAAAAGCAAGAAGTTGAGCTCTAAAATAATATATTTTTAAAACTGTTTTTTAATCAGTTCACATGCCAGCACAGGTAGTCAACTAGGCACAAAGACTGAAACCTATTGCTGCTACTTATGCAAGGCTGTTCATATAAAAGCCTCTGGGGGGAGTCAGAGCTGATTCCTCCCTTAAATAGCTGCACAGTGTCAGATGAATAATTATTCCCAAGACAGGTGAGAGGCTAGCCGGGGCAGAGTTTCTTTTGTGTCTGAGCTTCAGAGAGAAAATGCTCAGTGTCCTTCTGTGAAGCAGCAGTAATGGCAGATAAGGGCACCTTGTGGAATTATTTTGTTATGGCCAGTTTATGAGCCAAATGTAATTTTAAATACCTTTTTCTTTCAAATTGGATGGAAGTGCTCCAGCACAGATCTCTCTGTCACAACACTGTATCCTGTACTTCTGCAGTGACTTGTCTAAGGTGAATACTAGAAAGTACACCAGAAATTTAGATCGGATTTCAGAATTAGCCTTATAATTTCAAAAGCTGAAGTGCTAATGCAGTGTAGCAGCTCACTGTTTCTTTTGTCCTTATTTGTGTACTTGCATTTATTTAGTTCTGTTTGTAACTGTGGAACCATTGGAAATTTCTTTCTCAATTTCGCTGTCTTCAAGGCTAGTTATACCCCACCCCAATTTTTAAAGCAGCAAGAAGTTAAATTGGTGTAATCCGTACATGATTTAGCTAATTATCTGAGCAAAAATCCCCAGTTGTTACCACTCAACATGGAAAGTAACAGATTGAAGTTCTTAATATCAACCAGCATGGTCCAGTTGGATGGATCTATAGGGTGATGTAATGTGTTTAAAGTTGTATGCAGCATTCAAATGAGAAAAATGATGAAGTTCAGTGTAGATCAGCTCCATATTACCTGTCCTAGCTGATTGCAGTTGCCCCGTGACTTCAGTGGCTCCTTGGAAGGCTTTACCCAAATGAGCCAATTGATTCGAACTTGTAAATCTATGTGTAATTGTTTAGGAAATTGCCATCCTGTCATGGTTTAGGAATGGTATTCCACAATCTAGTGTTCCCAAAGTTTTGGATTCTGCACTTCTGATCTGTCTCGAATCCTTCTTACTCACAAATATTTTACACCTGCAAAACACAAAAGCTTAATCTTCCTTTGTCAATTCCCAGTGCTGATCATTGACTGCAATCAAGTTTCCCATTTATTTTTGCTGTTTTTTTTCTGGTTCCCAGCTCCTCATTTTGTTTGGCAATCTTGCTACACTGCATGGCATTTCGCAGGACTTCTAAATCCATTATGTTCTTTATTTCCTAAATGCATTTGTTTGATGTGGACATTACCAGATGATACAGGTGCCCTACCGGAAAAATAATAATCTAATTTGTAGTAGATTCGATGCTTGTGTTTGATTCATACTCTTCACACAGCGCCTTAAAGTGCTGTGTGTGTTACTGACGGCATGAGCCAGCTTTCTGTCAGAACTGCAAGCTACATTATGTTCCTTTTTGTTGCGAGGGGAAGGTGTTACAAGGTAGACTATAACTCCTTCTTGTCAGGAAATCAGCACAATTTTGGTTCATTATTTCCCAGGCCTAATACTCAAAGTCTGTTTTGAGTAAGTAACCTAAACTGTATATAGCTCCTCTCAAATTCTTGTAGCATGGTGTGCCGGAATCAGTTAATCTGTCTGGAGTTTTACTAGGTGTGTTGCTAGCCCAATATACACATTTTGAAAGTGTCTGTTACTGTGTTTCTGTACATATTGTATACAAGTACAGCTGTATGTATAAAGCCATTTTCAGAGAATGCTGCTTGCTAACAATTAAAATTATTGTAGAACACATTTTATGAAGTATTTTCTTCTAACTGTAGTGAAAGAAACAAAGGAAATCTATAAATGAGATCATGTCACCTTTTCACATACTACATTGAGGTCTATGCTAAAACAGTTGTTAAAATACCACCTGATAATTTTTTTCTGTTATGAAAACTTTCTTATTTTAGAAACATCAGTTCTTTTCTGTCTTCCTCTCCTGAATTTTGAGATGGTTTCTTTCCAACACATTTTTGCAACAATTGAGAAAACTACCATCCCTTCTCCATGTTTGAAAAATGAGGGAACAGAGGTAATTACTGTTTCCTCAGTGTAAGACTTTTATTTTTCTCTAGACTAGAGCTAGTACAAAATAAGTCTGATAGCATCTTGTCACTCCACCCTGTCAGTCATCAAAGCATTACATACACTGGTGAATTCTGAAATGTCAGTATGGTTAAATTTTCAACTGACCTGAGACAGCACACTTATTACATTGTGACATGATAATTATCGTCAACAAAACCACTTCAGTTACAATATGGAACAAGTCTTTGCAACACACCTGCCCCATAAATATTTTTCTTAGCTCAGTCAAATAGGTTCACAGAAATTATGTCCCAGGAATTAGAAGGGCTGATTGAGAAGTCTAGGCTTGAAGGGGGAAGGGGATAAGACCAGGCTCACTAAAGATGAGCCTATGGGTGGCATACCTGGGATGGAGGCAAAACCATTAGGCCATTTGAAGTGCATCTGCACCAATGCACTCAGTATGGCCAGCAAGCAGGAGGAGCTGGAAGCCACTCTACAGCAGGAAAGTTATGATGTAGTCGCTGTCACAGAAATGTGGTGGGATGACTCTCACAACTAGAGTGCTACAATGGATAGCTATAAGCTCTTCAGAAGAGACAAGCAAAGCAGGAGAGGTGGTGGGTAGCACTGTATGTTGGGAAGTGTTTTGGCTGTATTGAAATTGACGATGATGAAGATGACATGGTTGGGTGCCTATGGGTAAAAGTCAGCAGAGCAGACATTAGGGTGGGAGTCTGTTACAGACCACCCAAGCAGGACGAACAGCCTGATGAGGCATTGTGCAGGTGGCTGGCAGAAGTCTCATGGTAGCTGGCCCTTGTACTCATGGGTGACTTCAACTTGCTGGTTGTCTGCTGGAAATACAGTGCAGCAGAGAGAAAGCAGTCTAGGAGGTTCCTGGAGTGTGTGGAAGACAAATTCCCAACACAACTGAGCCACAAATTCCTAACACAAATGAGCCTTCCAGAGGAGATGCCCTAGTAGACCTGTTGTTTCTGAGCAATGAAGGACTGGTGGATGATGTGGTGGTCAGTGGCCGCCTTGGGCATAGTGACCAGGAAATGTTAGAGTTTTCAATACTGGGTGAAGTAAGGAAGAGCACCAGCAGAATTTCCACCTTGAACCTCCAGCAAGCAGACTTTGGCCTGTTTAGGACATTGATTGACAAAGTCCCTTGGGAGTCAGTTCTGAAGGGCAAAGGAATTCAGGAGTGTTGGATGTGCTTTAAAAAGAAATTGTTAAATATTCACGAGCAGGCTGTCCCCATATGTGTCAAAAGACAAGTCATCAGGGAAAAAGACTGGCCTGGTTAAACAGAGAATTTAGGTTGGAATTTAGGGAAACAAAGAGAATCTGTCATCTCTGGAAGGAGGGTCAGGTAACTCATGAGGACTACAAGGATGATGCAAGGTCATGTAGGGAGCAGATGAGAAGAGCCAAAGCCCAACTAGAACTTGATTTTGCTGCTACAGTTAAAGACAACAAAAAAAATTTCTACAAATACATTGTAAGTAAAAGTAGGGTCAAGGAGTGTCTCCATCATTTGTCAAATGCAGAGTAGTGCAGTGTCAGGGAATGAGGAAAAGGTAGAGGTACTTAATGCCTTCTTTGCCTCAGTCTTCAATATCAAGATCAGTTGTCGTCAGGATAACCAGCTCCTAGAGCTGGAAGTTGGTGATGGGGAGATGAGTGAAGCCCCGTAATCCAGGAGGAGATGGTTAGTGACCTGCTATGCTAATTAGACAGTCACAAGTCTATGGGCTGTTATGGTGTCCGCCCCTAAATAATAAGGGAACTGATAAAAGAACTTGCCAAACCAGCGTCTGACTGGAAATTAGTAAAGGTAATGCCCATCTACAAGAAGGATTTGAAGGAAGATCTGGGGAACTACAGGCCTGTCAGCCAAACCTTGGTTCTAGGAAAGGTTATGGAAGAGTTCATCCTGAGTGCCGTTACACAGCACATGCAGGACAACCAGAGGATCAAGCCCAGCCAACATGGATTTGTGAAAGGCAGGTCCTGTTTGACCAACCTGATCTCCTTCTATGACAAAGTGATCAGCTCAGTAGATGAGGAAAAGGCTGTAGATGTTGTCTATCTAGACTTCAGTAAAGTGTTTGACACTATCTCCCACAGTATCCTCCTAGAAAAGCTGGCTGGTTATGGCTTGGATGGGTGGACTCTCCAATGGGTAAAAAACTGAATGTGTGGCTGAGCCCAGAGAGTTATGGTGAATGGAGCTAAATCTAGTCGTCAGCCAGTTGCTAGTGGTGTTCCTCAAGGCTCAGTTTTGGGGCTGGTCCTGTTTAACATCTTTATGGATGATGTGGACATGGGAATTGAGTGCACCCTCAGTAAATTTGCAGATGACACTAATTTGGGTGGGAGTGTTGATTTGCTTGATGGTAGGAAGGCTCTGCAGAGAGACTTGGACAAACTCGGTCAAGGACTTAGCACAACTGCGTGAGGCCTAATAAAGAGCAGTGCTGGTCCTGTACTTGGGTCGCAGCAACACCATGCAGCGCTACAGGTGCTACTGTCACTGTAGGAGTGACTTGAGAACTATTCAGGAGAAAGGGCCCTGGGGGTGCTAGTTGACAGACAGCTGAACATGAGGCAGCAGTGTGCACAGGTGACCAAAATGGCCAATGGCATCGTAGCCAATATCAAGAATAGTGTAGCCATCAGGACTAGGGAAGCGATCATCCCAACCTGTATTTGTCATTGGTGAGCCCACACCTCGAGTGCTGCATTCAGTTTTGGGCCCCTGCCTTTAAAAAGGATATTGAAGTGCTGGAGTGTGTACAGAGAAGGACAATGTGGTGGGTTGATCTTGGCTGGATGCCACGTGCCCACCCAGCCACTCTATCGCTCCCCTTCCCAGCTGGACAGGGGAGAGAGTAAGATGGAAACAACCTGTGAGTTGGGATAAGGCAGTTTACTAAAGCAAAGTCAAAGCAGAAGCTTGTGCCCGCAAAAGCAAAGTGAAAGATAATAAGATTTATTCTCTACTTCCCCTGAGCAGCGATGTCCGGCCACTTCTGAGCAGCAGGGCTTCAGCACGTGTAATGGTTCCTCAGCAGGCAGCCATTGCAGACAATGAATGCCTGCCCTCCTGCTCTTTGCCCTAGCTTTTATATCTGAGCTGGTGTCATATGGTCTGGAATATCCCTTTGGTCAGTTTGGGTCAGCTGGTCTACTTGGGTCCCCTCCCAGGATCTTGCCCTCGTTTAAGGAAGGAATGTTACAGTGCTGATGCTGTGCTCAGCAGTAGCCAAAACACCAGTGTGTGATCAACACCCTTCTAGCTACCAGTGCAAAGCACAGCACTGCAAGGGCTGCTATGGGTAAATGAACTCCAGCTCAGTCAGATCCAATACAGGCAACAAGGCTCATGAAATGTCTAGAAAATTTGTCTTACGAAGAATGGCTGAGGGAGCTGGGTTTGTTTAGTCTCAAGAAGAGGAAGCTCAGGGGGAACCTCATCACTCTCTACAACTACCTGAAAGGAAATTCTAGTGAGATAGGGACCAGTCTCTTCTACCGTGCCTACAGTGAGAGGACTAGATGAAATGGCCTTAAGCTGAGACAGGGGAGATTCAGATTAGATATTAGAAAAAACTTTTTTCACTGTTAGAGTGGTCAGGTATTGGAATAGGTTGCCCAGGGAGGTGGTGGAGTCATAGTCCCTGAAGTGTTTAAGAAGCGTCTGGATCTGGCACTAGGGAATATGGGTTAGGGTTTTTAGGTTACAGTCGTAGTGCTGGGTGGATGGTTGGACTTGATCTTAAAAGGTCTCATCCAACCTTGATGTTTCTATGATTCTAAATATAAACAAAAGGAGAGTCAGTTTAGGAGTAGGAGAGAAAAATGCTTTCTCATAATTTAAATAGCTTCATGTTGAGTTGAAAATTTGCAGTACATTTCTTTCTTCACTTTTTTCTAAAATAAGAGTATGTTGTACAATAGTCAGCCTTTCAATAATATCACAACTTGACCTCACAGAATCACTGGATGCTTTTGAAAATCTACCTGCACATTTGTAGTACTTGTAACACTCACAGGATGCTCAGTGTTACCTGCTACAGGCTTCTTCCCTCTTTTGGGTACCATGATGAGTCTTCTTGTTTCCCTATCTGCTACTGGCGTCCGATCTGCTGTGCCAGAAATGGTTATAGGAGAAAGAAGAATGAGCAAAAGGATAGACTAAAAAGATATGTCTTCAAATGGTCTCTCCTGACTCAGATTTCCAGCATGACTGCATTTTGGCAAACACAGTGTGAAAGCATAAAACTTTTAGCAGGCTAGGGGTCCCTTTGGATCTACAAGACATCTGAAATGTCCTGTGCATGCTATAGCTCAAGAGCTGTAGCTTTCTGAAGAGATGAAATGTTTTGTATTTCAAGTTATGGAAATATAAAACAAACATAGAACTAAGTACAGTTCACAAGTGCATTCCAACACTTCATTCTTTAAATAAATGGAGTCATTTGTGAGTAAGAAGGTTTGCATTATTGCTGGCTCAGTGGTCTATTGATTCAACTTGTAGTGGATGTTTGACTCAGAAAAAGTACTTCTGTTGAGCGAACACAAGGAGATATTAATGCTACTTTTCTCAAGGTGAGGATGGTACCACAGCTTAGGTGGTTTTAACTTCATGGTTCTCAGGTGCTTCATGAACCATTCTGTATTACTACTGCCCAGTGCCTATGGACTGCATTTCTTACGCATCTCCAACAGTCTACCTACCTCCAGCTGACCCACTGTGTAGAGCAGGAATGCAGCTTGCTGCCTTAGCTTCCATAAAACTGGAGGGTCGCATCTGCATAGCATCTAAGACAAGATATCCTCGCTGGCATTAGCAATTTTGCAAGACCTTGCTCTATAGCAGACAGCCCATCCTGCATTTGTACCAGGTACTGCTTACCTGCCTATCACATACAGTCCTTCTAATTTCAGTTCTTTCAAATTCTTCTCATTGCATGTCCAAGGCATGTAGCAGCCTCACAGTAGCTGGGAACTGGAAAAGCAGAGCAGGAATAGGATGAAAAGATGTTTCAACTTGTCATGTCCCTATATACATAATGGGAAAACAGCTCCACCACAGGTGAATACCTTTGGAAAGCTATCTGTGCTTGATGTAGCTGACTGTGCTCCATCTGAACTATTAACAAAAATGTCAGATATATTTTAGGCATAAAAGACAAGGGTAAAGCCCCTTGTGTCTTCTCTCCATGCATTGTGACTGTCACTCTTCTCACTACAAACCCCAGACATACATGAAACCTCTAAGCACAATCCAAGATTTGTCTCCTTTTGCTGAAAGTCTTCACAGCACCTGGCCTAGACAACTCACTGTTGCCTGTGTGCCATGACTGTTGTGGTCGGAGCACCGCTATTCCCAGTAACATGTACTGTCTCTTGGCCTTTTTGCAATGCTCTGCAGAGCTGTGCACAGCACTTTGCCCAGGCTGAGCTGAGAATTGAATTCCACCCTTAAGTTATGTATAGCTCTGAACGGTATGTATTTTAAAAAATGTTCAAGTCTAGAGTTATACTTAAAACTAAGGGTTCTAAGACAGTGAAATAGAATCAATATTATCTAAAACCACTGCTGGTTCTAAAATTGGAAAGTACCCTTACTTTTAAGCATCCCAGTGTCTGAAACTAAATGTTGCCAAGCCCCCATCAACTTTGCTTGTCTGAGAGCAGAGTTACTTAATATCTGTAACAGCGCACACATTTCAGATCAGAAAAGCACAACATAGCTTTTTGGTAGGCTTGTGAGCCTACAGCAGCATTTCCAATCTGATTCTGTGGCTGCAGAGAATGAAGCTGTCAGCAGCAGGGGAGGTAACTATCTGGAGGGGAGAATGCCAGAACAGACAATATTACAGCTTTCACGGTACACAAGCCTCATTTAAGTGCTTCCCCCATGCCTAGACACAGTTCGCTTTCATTTCCTCTGTAGGCAAAAGCAGATGTATTCAAGATGTTTCATTATTACCATTCTCCTATAGATTCATTGAAGAAAACCCAGGGATTGTAGTAGATTTCCACTCAGTGAAGGAATTAAAGTGTTCTAAACCTCCTTTGTACCTTCAGGAGCTGTATGGGCTCCCGTGCCTCAGTTTATAACTTCTTGAGCCTGGTCATAGACAGCCCTACCAGAAGGGATGCCTTACTGGGTCTATTGGTCACCAATGCAAGTGAGCTAAGTGGGAACTTCAAGATTGGAGGCAGGCTGGGCTGCAGTGATCATGCATTGCAGTCCTGAGGGATATGGGTGAGGGAAGGACCCATATGAGTAAGGTTAGACCACTGAAATTTACGAAAGCAGACTTTCAGCTCTTCAGGGAGATAGCTGGTGGAATCCCCTGGGACACTGCCTTCAGGAACAAGTGGGTGGAACAGAGCTGGCAGATTTTTAAGGAAGTCTTCCACAGAGCACAGGGGTTATCAATCCCCAGGAACAAAAAATTGGGCAAGGAAGGCAAGAGATCAGCATGGCTGAGTAGGGAACTGCTGGTCGAACTAAAGGGAAAGCAGCAAATACGTAGGCAGTGCGAAAAAGGACAGGTAACCTGTGAAGAGTATAGACATGAAGTTCACTCGTGAAGAAGCGAAGCTGTAACTTTACCTGGAAAGGGACACAAAGGGACACAAGTATGCTAACCAGAAAAGGAGGGTCAAAGAAGGTGTACCCCTGCTGACGAACAGCACTGAAAAAACTGGTAACAATGGATGAGAAGGCTGAAGTACTCAACAACTTTTTTGTCTGTCTACAATGGCATCCTCCTTGCCCACAAATTGCGAGAGGATGGACAGCAGGATGGGGGAGCCAAGTACCTCCCATTGTAAGATCAGGTTCATGACCACTTGAGGAACCTTAATGTACCTAAGTGTGTCAGACATGATGAAATGCATCCCAGAGTTCTGCGGGAATTGGTTGATGTAGTTGCCAAGCCACTTTCCATGATATTTGAAAAGTCATGTCAGTCAGGTGAAGTCCCAGGTGACTGGGAAAAAAGGGCCTACAAGAAAGATGGAGAGAAAGTATTTGCAAGAGTGTGTAGTGAGAGGACAAGGGGGAATGGCTTCAAAGTGAAAGTAGGTTTGGGTTGGATATTAGAAGAACTTCTTTACTGTGAGGGTGGTGAGGCACTGGAACAAGTTGCCCAGACATGCTGTGGAAATCCCATCCCTGGAATTGTTCAAGACCAGAATGGATGGATCTCCGAGAAACCTAGTCTAGTGAAAGGTATCCCTGCCTGTGGCAGGATGATTAGAACTAGATGATCTTTAATGTCCCTTCCATGACTGTGTGATCTATAGCCAGGTTTTTCTAGTAACGTGGCTCAGCTGCTGGACCAGAGCGCTGACAAAGAAGAAAAAGCTAAAATCACTGGTGCATCTCGTTTGTCCTTTGAGTGAGACATCATTGGTGTCATGACTTCTAGGACCACAAACTCTTCCACTCCCATAGGTCTTCTCTTTATGCATTGCACAAGGAAGGAACTAAAGATAGCAAGGATCACTGTAAATCCAGTACTTCATGATTTTGGAGATCTTTCCTTAGTCACTTAAATAATGACCTTTTATTATGGTTTTCTTGAATGTTCTGTGTGGTCTTTACAGACAAGAGTGGTTTTGTGGCCTTTATTGAAACGAAGTGTTTGCATCACACTGGCAGCTTGTATCACAAGAAGTCAGGCTGCATTTCCCAGCATACTGACCAATACTAACAACAGCTTGAGAACACATTTCAATTAAACATCAAAGCTTCAAATTAGCTTATACCTGGACAGGATTTAGCAGTGCCTGACCACAAAAGCAGCTAATAAAGATGTATTTCTGAATAATATTATTAAAACCTGAGCAGATGCAAATTCCCAGTTTGGCTCTTTTGCTCACAAGTGCAATACAGGACAGAGACTACGTGCAGAGAGGAGGAAATGGTCTTTTACACAGTATGTACAGGAGGACCAGCGTGTCTGCGAGATTCCCAAATGGGCAAGTACGTGCTAGGAAATTAACCATCTTCTCAACTCCTTTTCAAAGATGAAAAGATGTTTTATGATTATTTTATAATGATAGTAACAGCCTGGATGGGGTTAAAAAAGGAGCACATTGCTAAGGAATTTTCTACCTTTCTACCTGTGTAATCGAGCATTGAATAGAAGAAAGACATAGAGGTACTGGTGTGTGTCCAGAGAAGGGCAATGGGGCTGTTGAAGGGTTTGGAGCACAAATCTTATGAGGGGTGGCTGAGAGAGCTGTGGCTGTTTAACCTGGAGAAGCGGAGCCTAAGGGGGAAACTCATCAGTCTCTACAGCCACCTGAAAGGAGGTAGTAGCCAGGTGGGGGTCAGTGTCTTCTCTCTAGTAACAAGTGACAGGGTGAGAGGAAATTACCTCAAGTTGTGCCAGGGAGGGTTTACACTGAATATAAGGGAAGAAAAAAAATCACAGAAGGGGTTATAAAGCATTGAAACAGACTGCCCAGGAAAGTATTGGAGTCACTGTACCTGGAAGTGTTCAAAAAACATGTGGCTATCACGCTCGAGGACATGATTTAATGGTGATCATGGTGGTGGTGCTACATTGACCATTGGACTTGATGATCTTAGAAGTCTTTTCCAGCCTTAACAATTCTCTGACTCCATGACTGTATGCTGCAGATCAATGATTGTTTACACTGGAGGTCATTGAGTCCTTCCTCCGCTTCAGGAACACTCATCAGCTTTCTGCGGCAGTGCTTGGACTGTAGATGCAAGTGTGATCTTAGAAGTTAGTGGTGGTGTACAGTATCAGCTTTCAGTGACATTCAGCTGCCAACAAGCAGAGATGTTGGCAATTCCCATGACATTGTCAGGTCTGCAATCAGACTCTAACTGGAGAAAACAGATACAATAAATACATTTTTAAGCCTCTTGCATATAAGAGAATGAGAAGAAGTAAGAGGAGCTTTCCATTACAAGAAAAAGAAAAGATTTTTTAGGTCTTAACAGAACACATACTTAGTATTTGGCATCTTACTGCCATTTAGCTAACCTGCCAAACCCAATCATCATACTGACCATCCAGAAAATTGTTTTAAAATGTAGGTTTCTCTCTTACTCAAACCATTTTGAAAACCCAAAATAATTTTTGGAAAAAATAGTTTGAGCTTTACAAGCTAAGTCTCCATCAAATTACCTTGTAGGAAATGCTAATCAGGTAAGCAACTAATTACCACCTAATCATTGACATTTCCTGTTAAACATCAAAAGATAAGGAATCACAGCTATTTTTTACTTGATTTGACTAAAAATCAGGAAAACATAAGTCAAGAAGGGCCAATTCTTCAGGCCAACTATTTCTTTACTGTTTTTGGCCCTTTTGACCTCCATTGTCTTGTGCCTTATGTCGTGCCTTACATAGGGAGAGCATGAAAATACTTTCTGCTATAAGTTCTGGTCATGTAATTAACAAGTCATCTCAGATACAAGCCGTTAAAAATGTCAGGAATTCTCAGAAAGAAAAATGATAGGTAAGATAGTAGTCTGGATCTCTGGTTTTGGTCTTTTTTTTTTTTTAATCTTTTATGCTAATGTATTGACATACAGCTTAGAGATGTTTAAGACCTCATTTTAAGTCTAGAATAACTAGAAATCATGAGTTCAGAAACATTATTTTAGCCTCACATTGGCATGAGTACAAAACATGAAACCTTACTCTGCATTTTCTAATAAGGTTTTTCTGTACTAAGGAATTAGGTGATACTGATGTTTCAGAAAGATTCTCTTACTTTCCTCTTTATCTTTCCAACAGAAACTCTAAGGCCCTGAAATATAACATGAATTTATGCACGTTTATTCTTGGTGGTGTAAAGCCATAGTAAGTATATAGTAAAATAGAGATTCTTATATGACTTTATTTTAAATTTTTCTCAAATACATGCAAACCAGCCATACAGTTCTTATTTATATCCATAGGAAATGGATACAAATATAGAGAGGACAATAGTTCTTCAAAGTGCTTGTGGACTATAAATCAGACCATGTGGGACTGAATACCCATTGCACTACCTTGGCAGTTGCCTCAGTTTCAGAATAATTGGGTTCTAATTAAATTTTACTTTTGGAAAAAAGCTGCTAAAAATTAAATCTTAAGAGCTTTATGTTTCAAGCTGGGAAGATGCTGGCAAGTCTTCACTGTAATAAGCCTGTTAAAAATCCATTTATTCATCTCATTTAGCTTCTGTAATTCCCACAGAAGCACAAAACCAACAAAGAACAACTGAAGGCTAAAAACTCAGGTGTCCTGTGTGATGGTTTCCATTAGGATTGTTTGAAAAATCAAAATTCTTCCCAAGAAAAGAAATCATACAAAAAAATCTCAAAAAGTTCCTCTTGAATATGTCACATTTTAGGTAAAAAAAAAAAAAGAAATTTTAAATCTCTTAAGAAAAATTACAGTACTACTTGAATCTAAGCAAAAATCAAATCAGATTTTTTACTTAATGCCAGAGATTTTCTGGTTTTGAGTAGAGGAACGCAAAGTGCCTAATTCAAACTCTCTGGCATACGTCTTAAATCTAGGGAACTGTTTGATAGTCCCCATGCAGAAGTGATATGCGCAAAAGGTCAAGTTTTAAAGGATCTGTCCTGTATACTGAGAATTTTTACTAGGGAATCACTTTTATACTAACTGTATTACATTTGGCTTTTATTTAATGTGAAAGATATTATTATGAACAAGCACAACACAGTAATTTGATGGACAGGCAGAAAGTAAAAGTGGTTATTCCATCAGTCTGTCAGCTGAAAATAAAGATATTTTCTGACACAGTTTAATATCAGACACTGCACAAGTGAAGCCATGGCACATCAGAACACTTCAGTGTTTTCCCAGAGCTTGCACAATGAGAGAACCAAGACAAAGTTTTAGTGCAAAAGCGTTTTCTCTTTTCACTGAAGCAAGAATATACCCTGCAGGCAGAGCCTTGAGTATACCCTTCAGTCATGTCAAATAGATTAAAACTTTCCTTTGTTGTAGCTGTCTTTCACGAAATCCTGTTGGATCAATGATTGTGTGCAGTACTCATAAAGAATAAGAGAAAATATCAAGTCTGTGACTTTTTAGTTCTGCTGTGTTTTCTAAAATGTGGCAAATAATGCATACATTAGTATGAGTGAGCAGAAAATACTGTGGGTGGTGTAATCAACTGAAGAATGCTGATTTTGCAGTGCATCTGTTTTCCACTTTCATTGTGAAGTGGCAAATAGGTTTCAAAAGATATAAAACCTTCACAAACCATAAATACATAACAGGGAACCAGAATAAATCAGAATAAATCAGAATAAATACCTGTTACTGCTGAGTAGACACTCCCATAGGCCTGCTGAGGGCTTCCACACCCTTCAGAGAGTGTGTTGCCTTATGGCATTTGTCTGAAGTGGGGATGGCTAACAGCACAGCACAACACTCATCAGGAAAATGGACCTGACAAAACCCCACAAAAGCAGATCACTATCAGTCTTTTGATAAATCAATTACAATATTAAACTATATTAATTTAATGTTAATAAAGCTGAAGTAAAAGTTAATATTGTGCTTTGTCTGGCTGTAATCATTCACTCAAATATAGGCTAGACATCTCTTCCAGAATTGGTATTCATTTTATTTCCAACCGACTCCACCTGACATAGATGTGTAGTTCACCTTCTACAGAGTGTGCTGCTCTGTATAGGTCTGTGCTCTCATCCAGAGCAATGCACAGCCTGAATGCCTGAATGTTTATATAGTCTTGCAACTAGAAGGAAGCTTTTTGCTAGCCAGTCATAAATGAGCCCACTCTGTTTTTCTGTACACGTTCCTTTCTCATTGTAATCATCAGAACTGTTGCAAAAGATGGTGGAAATCCTTCCTGCTTTTCAGGACTCATTAACAGAAGAACCCCATAATATGCAAAAAAGGTGTTTGCCGGAAGAGAAAGGCATAAGCTTTGTAAGACCAGTGCTGAAAGCAGAAGTGGTTGAGTATCTCAGAGAACATTGTGCCACTACTATAGTGCATGCTTCACTGACTGCCCTAAAAAAACCCCTCCCTTCCATGTCTGGAATAGACAGCTTGATCAGTCCTGCAGACTTTCTTGTGCAATTCAACAGCTACTCAGCCGCCCAACAAGTTGGACATTATACATGTTCTTATGAGAGCACTACGGTGGCATGCTCATCCAGGAGGAGGAATTCTTCTGACATCAGATGAGGAAATAATGAAAGAAGACAATAAGAAGGTACCAGAGAAGAAGCTCCTAAGATTTCCCAAAATAGGAAACATTACTCTGAAAACCTGACTTGGTTTCACCCTGGGACTTACAGTCCAGCGGGAAACATACTTCAGGGACTTCACTGTATTTTCTTAGGGTATGGGTGACTAGAACAAGTCAATGCCATAGATGTATCTGTACATCTTCCTCCTAGGCGAGCCCTTTCTAAAGGAAGATGCTTGGGTAAAGTGTGACATGAACAGAAAGGAAGAATCGGGTAATACATTCGGCATCAGGGATTTTGAACAGAGTTGGAGATTATTTTGCTTCCTTTCAGCAGGTATTTCTAATTCTGTATTGCAATGTAATATACACACAAGAGTTTTCCATTCTGTCAGGCATTCCGATTGTTCACACCATGAGAAACATCTGGACAATTTCATATGCTGCAGTTTGTGCTATAGCAGTTAAGAGAGCTATTTTTTCTCTTTTTATTTAAATTTGGTGAGTTTTTCAACTCCACAAGGGAAACAAAAAACCCCAAAGCTGGAAATTAATCTTTTATACAGTAATATCATGACAGAAATGTCTTAAAAGAAAAAAGGAGGAATATTATATTCTCAGTCTGTTTTTACACCCCCAGGCTATGGTGATAAATAACACTTCACTTTTCCTCTCCTTCTGCATTCCTGTGGCAGTTAGTGTTGTTCTTTCTGGAAAATCTCCATGGTGCAAATAACAAGACAAACCCACTTTTGCTATGGTGGGAGTTGAAGACAGAACACTAACTTGAAAAATCAATGATCCTCATAAGCTTATACTTTTATGGATGTGAAAACAAGACATCTGAGACCAGCCTTTAAGTCTTAGGAGGTAATATATGAGACTTCACAGACTATGCAGACTCTGCAGAACTTTACCTACAAGAATTTTATGGTACTTAGGAAGGAAAATTACTAAAGATGTCTACAGATTACAGTCTGTGATGTGCTGGAGGATGTAGCAAGTGCTAAAGTCTTGTGCTGATATGAAGCTGGGATAGAGGTAGGACAGGAAAATGCCTAAAAATATAGACATGTTCTTACAGCACCGGTATGCCTTTCAGGAAGAAATAATACAATAACGTTAAGGCTGGTCTCTAAAACTTACCACATATATGGAGTTCTAGTGAAAAAAACCACTTCTCTTTTTAGTGATTATCTTAAAAAAGAATGGTAGGTGTTTGTGGCAGGACCCTTACTGTGATTTGGAGGAGCAGTTTATTAGAGGTATGTCAAAGAGATTGGAAAGTAGCTGAAAAAGTAGGTAAAAGGACCATAAAACACCATTATTTATTTTTAAAAGTAAACCCTGACATCTTGTATTGACAGAAGAGGTCTTATATCTGTTTTAAAAGCACTACTGAAATAGGACATTGCTACTTTACCCCGAGCAGATATTGGAAATTTCAAGGGCAGGTCCTGTCTGGAAAAATTCTCAAACTATTGTGGAAAGCAAAAGCTATCTTCTTTCCAATTTTTACATTCAAATACTGCCTGGTACTGAGAAGCAGCAGGCTTCTAGTGTGTGAATGTGCCTTTTGTGCTGACTGAGCCAGCTTGACCTTACTTCAAAGAAAGAACCTTAGGAGCATCAGTAACCACAGTACATTCCCATCACAGACACCAGCCGAGCAGTCCAGCCACGAGGACAGTTTGTACTCAGGGCACTCAGGTATGCAAAATATGAAGGCTGCAGTGTGCCGGTGCTTTGGTCCCTCCTGAGACTGTGTGGGCAGGCTGAGTAGGCCCTACAGTCCCTTCAAAGCTCATCTGTAACTTCTCTTATGCACAGGAAAACGGAGTCGTAGACCATGACAAGGGCCCAAACACTCCCTCAACACACCAACACACACAAGTATTGATAAGAATGAATACTTAATGGATTATCCTGGTGAAAATGATGAGCTGCAAACCGTTAATTTAAATATTTATGTGTTGGGTCTGTGTGCTTGTATAACTGCACTCTCTGGTCTCAGGCAGGTTTAGGTGTGTTATAGTGCACGTTGCTGCTGAGATGTTCCACTGGTCCAGCATGATGAACATTGACACAATAATTACAAAGAATTGTAAAATGGTTTGGGTTGGAAGAAACCTTAAACAGCATCTAGTTCCAATCCCTGCCACAGGCAGGGAACTCTCACTAGATCAGGTTTCTCAAAACCCTATTCAACCTGGTCTTGAACACTTTCAGGTATGGAGAACACACAACCTCTCTGGACAACCTGTTCTATTTCTCCCTGATATCTAATATAAACCTACCCTTCTCAAGTTTAAGGCCATTCCACCCTTACCCTCTTGCTACATGCCCTTTTGAAAAGTCCTCTCCAGCTCTCTTGTAGGTCCCCTTTAAGTATTGGAAAGCTGCTATAAGATGCCTCCAGAGCCTTCTCTTCTCCAGGCTGAAGAACTTCAACTCTCTCAACCTCTTTTCATAGGAGAAGTACTCCAGCCCTTTGGTCAACTCTATGGCCCTCCTCTGGACTTGTTCCAGCAGGTCCACATCCTTAAGGTGGGGGCCCCAGGGCTGGATGCAGTTCTCCTGGGGGGGTCTCACAAGTGCAGAGTAGAGGAACAGAATCACCTTCCTCAACTTGCTGTCCATGCTTCTTTTGATGCAGCCCAGGATGCTTTCAGTACTGCCAGTGTACATTGCTGGCACATGTCCAGCATCTCCTCCATCAGCAATCCCAAGTCCTTCTTGGCACGGCTGCTCTTGATGAGTTCATCCCCAAGTCTGTATTGATACTGGGGGTTGCCATGACCCAGGTACAGGACCTTGTGCTTGGCCTTGTTGAACTTCATGAGATTTGCAGAGGCCCACCTCCCAAGGTCCCTCTGGATTGCATCCTTTTCCTCCAGCACATAGAGTACATGATGCAGCTTGGTGTTGTTGGTACACTTGCTGCAGGTGCACTCAATTCCCACTGTCTGTGTTTCATACAAAGATGTTAAACAGCGCTGGAGTGGTCTTTTCCTGGTCATGATGTGTTTTAAGCTAAGCATCCTTCATTTTATTTCCTTTTCTTTCTCTGGCTTATCTATTTGTCTTGTAAATATGTGTGCATGTAGTACCTTTGAAGGTTCTTACTGTGTCTTGGTGTTTTAAGCATTAGTAAAATGAAACCACTGCTATTAAAAATAATGTTATATTATCTATTTATGAAATTTGAGTTTAAAGTTAGGCAAATATTTTCATTACAACCTACTCAAAGTATCTGCTTCATAACTCTTATTCCTTGTAAATGCTGATACGTAAATCACTTGCTTTTTGTATATTCTATGACCCTCAGTGATTTACCACTCAGGAAATAGCACTGCGAGGATTGAGAGCCTGAATTTTACTTGTCTTATGGCTTATTTCTATAAGAACATTTTATAAACTTAGACTTACTGTCTCCTGTACTGAGCTGACAAGTAGATGTATCATCAAATTATATAAACATTTTTAATGAAATATTTTCATTTTTTTTTCTTTTCCTTTTTTGGCATGATAAATGCAATCTTAGAACAAAAAAATGCTGTCCTGAACTGTGCATCTTAGCATTCATTGGAAAGTATCTTTGATAAACTGACAAAAAGTGTGTTCCTTGATTCTTCATTCCCTATCAATAAACAAACTTATTTCATAGTTATACTGTTTCATAGCTGTTAGGAAGGGTAAGAATGATATGCAGAAAGGTGGTTATTATGTAAAAAAAAGAAGGTGAAAAATCAGAAGCCTAATCCCCAGTTTGCATATATTTGCCTTAGTCCTCTCCCCTAATGACAGTATTCATTACCTAGAACATATAATACATAATTTTTCTCAGGTGGATCTTATATTTCTAAAAACTGTCAGCAGTTCCCTTGTTCACAAACTTCACGCTCATTCAGCTATCAGCATATCTGTAATGACTGAAAAGAAGAGGGTTGATTAGTACATACTGTGGTAGCTTTTCTAATTAAGGCTTTCTCTCCAAGGGTGTGAATTTCACATTTTGTTAGTAAGCCACAAAGGATTAAACTCTTTGTTGACACAGCTGAATGGGATTTGAGGTTACTTAATCCCCTAATGACTGGCCCTGCAAACTTTTTGCCAGTTCACTTCCCCAGAATAGTATTTCATAATATTCAACCTCAAACATCTCTTTTTTTTTCCCCAGAATTTTTCAATATAATACTTTTAAGCAGAGTTGTTATTTTTTACTAGTTCTTGGCAGACATTCTGGCTCTGCAGAAAATATAATCTATTTTGATGCAGGATTTAGAAAATATTCCTGTACTCAGAACTGACCAAATATATATGTTTTTCTCAAGTAATTGATCCTTTAGCTGTTTTCTTAAAGCCAATTCTTTTGTTATGCTTGTGGTTTTTCATCAATATAAGCAAAGAGAAGATTTTTCTTGGGAGGAAAATGAAGCTGAAGAGTCAACCCTGCAGAAAGAGAAATATTCTCTTCATTGGGCAAAGGCGTGCTCTTTTGGTGTGTCTACAACAATGTGATGGACCACAAGTAGCAGTGGCTCAGTCCATCACTCATGAAGTGAAATGGCTACAACTCTCTAAGACATACAAAAGACAGTGGTCTTATTTGAGAGGAAGTGTTTCCCAAATGCCACACTTGGGGTTTTAAAAGCCAGCAAAACATCACAATAGGCACTAATGAGGTAAGTAGAAAAGGAGTTGAAATCTATGCAGTGAGTTTCAACATCTAAATGTTATTCACTTATATACCCTACCAACCTACCACATTCTCTGGGGATCCACAATGAGGTTAAGTCTCATAATTCTCCAGTTAGCCTTGTGATTAACACACTCCCATCCTACCTTCTGCCATTTGGTTTACCTTTTCTAAAGCATGCGTTCTACTAAACCTGTCAGGGAAGCCAATAATCCTAACAGAGTGTGGACCACAAGCAGTTTTCACACAGTGTACTGGATGGTGGATCCTAAATCTGAAAAAAAAAACATATCCGCTGGAAAAAAAGAAGGCAATCTGCTTGTGACCATCTTGGCTTTTGAGTAAGTAACAACATTGAATAGGAGAGGAAGGAGAGAAGTGATTCATTTGCTTGCCAGCATTACCTAGAGTTAAGTAGGTGCTTGAAGCCAAACCATCTGTGAAGAGTAGGGATGTGCCAAGAAGCTCTCATACAGTAACAGGGATGTGAGAGGACACACAGGAAAGGCTGGGGTAGGCAGATGAAATCAACCAGTGACTGAAGACTGGTTAGCCTGAAGATAAAGCACAGCAGGGGGAACAGGCAGAAGTGACCTTGGAAGCAGGAAGCTGGTTTAGGGGAAGCTGAATCTACTCAGTATGTGTGTCAGCAGTCTGCGGTATGCCTTTTGGCCACGCAGAAGCTCTCATGGCCTCCAGGAAGAAAGCTGCACTAAGAGATGGTGGCTCCATGATAAAACTGCAGTACCTGTGGGACTTCTTTTGGCAGCTGCTGTAACAGCTTGATTTAGTTTCAATTTACTGTATATTGTTTTCTGTGAAAAAGGTCTATCTGGGAAGCAAGGAGTAGGGTTGCTTATTTCTAGGTGATGTTGCTTGACTCTCACAGCACTCTCTGGAGGCTTCCTCTCCTGAATGCAACTGGGAAGGGAGAAAACCTGCAGTGTGCCCAAATCATCTGATACCTTAATTACAAAAAAGTAATTATTATGTTGATTGTGAGGGGTGGGGGTGGTGGATATTGGCATCTCTCAGTACATGGTCAATGAATACCAGACAGTCCAAATTCTCTGGGATCCATGTTCTTGGGAACATTCAGGTATTTTCTGCAGCAGCTTCCATGACACAAAGTATGCCTGAGACTACCTTTTAGAGAGGCAGACTCAAAAAACAAATTGGACAGAAGCTTTGTGTGCCTTTGCTGAAAGCTCCAGATGCTAGTTCACTGGCAGCTGCTCACTATCACTGCAAGTTGCAAAGTCACTAATTATTGATTATTATTTGCAGAACAAATTGGTTGTCCTTCTACATATGGTCTGCCTACAAGCACCTGCCAGACAACTAGCTAATTGCTAGCCAATGATCTTTGGACAGTGTGTTTCATGTTTTCTTCTACATTTCAGCTCATTTTTTTGAGGCAGTACAAATTAACGAAAGCTGCTTCAAGTGAAAAACTGGTTTAAAGCTGCTCTAGGTAATGTCCCTGTCACTGCCAGCTGCAGTGAAGGAAGGATCTGGCCCAAAAAGGCAATACAGTTGTGTTCTCCCAATTATCTCGTATAGCCTTCATACTGACTCAGATCAGTGCACAGCATCAGGAAGCCATAAATTATACTTTATAGTTTCTAGACGTTCTTCTCTGAGTAAACATTTTTTTGCATGCAAGAGGAAAAATTTGTGCTAAACGTAAGTGCAAGAAAAGATTACTACAAAAAAATAACATTTACTAGCAATTACTCAGCAACAGTTGTTTCCTATTGGTTAAGCTAAGAGTATGATAAAGATAGAACTATTTTCAAGGTTCAGCAAAATTCAGTTGACTAACTAAATAACAGGTTATACAAGTGATGATATAATACTGTGATAATGAATTTTTCTGGCTACCAAGTTTCTAAGTGTCAATAGAAGACTGTTTTTTATGCATCCAGTTTGTTGAAATCATTCATTTTAAAGATGGTGGTGTCATCTGTGACCATGACAACCTCATAAAATCAACATATGGGTACAAAATTACATAAAAAGTTACCTTAATTGTCAATATACTGATGCTGATAACTCATACTTCATTATTTCAGTTCTGAAATTTTCATACTTCGGACCAATGTTCAAATTAAAAAAAGAATCATGGTATCAAATGTTATAGAACCAATCTGAAGAGAGGTAGCTGCTTGACAGAATGCAGGGCACTTATTTACTTATCTGTGAGGTGTACTAATGATTTTGCAAGGAAAATTTCTGCTTTCATGGGAGATGGACTTCATTTCTATTAACAGAAAAAATACATTTTGTTTCTCTATTTCACTCTAGATATTTATTTGTTTATTTATTTATTTATTTATGTACCATGGTGGACACTTAGTCGTGACCTAAGACAAAACCTCCTGTTGCTAATGATGGCCACTGAAAAGCACAGAATAACATCGATGTAACATCAGTAATTCTTACCAGGATATCAGCCCAGAGTATGTGCTTGTTTTCCTACCATTCTTTACCACAGTCTTCTAACTCATAAGACAGCTACAAGACTATTCTTCCATTACTAGGATTACTTGATGTTTTTTAGGTGCCACACTATGGAAAAACCCAAGGAACCAGAAACCCAAGGAAGAGAGTTTAGATGTTCTTTACTCAACAAAAACTGCTTGCAAATGATGATAGGAAGATGAGCAAGCTCATTTTCAGTAATGGAATAAAATTAATGGATATGCAGTTACAGAAAAGAGAGGATGATTACAAATGAAACACTTTTCATTTAGATCTCAATACATAGATCCACTTTGAAGAGTTAACAAAATGTATTGCTTTTTCAGCATAGTATTAGTTCTTAATAATATTAAAGGGACTTGATTTCTTTGACTGGGAAGAAAGCCAGTCCTAATCACAGCCATTGTAAATACTAATCCCTTTCTCTGTTTTGTTTTCCACATATTAGCACAACTATATTTCTATACTTTGCTAACACGGGACAGGACAGTCTTCTAGAAGGTACATTATTTTGTGCTCAAAGAAGGTTGCTGTAATCCCTTTCTTAATCACCTTATTCATCACATGGACACTATATGGTTTTTGGGAGTGTGAGTTACATCTATTGAATTATCATAGCCAAGAGTGAACAGAAAAAAGAAGGAATAAAGGGGAGGAATAGCAGGAAAATAAAATATAGAATCATCATAGTGAAAGGAAAATAAATTCGGTTTTAAAAATCTGTTTTATCTATTCATCTCTTTTGCAGATAATAGACTAGTATAATTTTATGGGAATTCAAGTATAAGGTTAAATCACAAGGAAGAATGATTTGCTTAAACACATTTAATGAACTTTTTGAACTTTCAGAATTATTTGCATTGTCAGGAAATCTCTAATGAAGACTTCTCCGAGGCTAAAATAATACTGTATACTTCTTGGGGTGAAAGAAGAGATGTACAGGGAAAGGCTGAAATAACACAAATTGAGAAGAACTTTAAAGGCTGGCTCAGTCAGTTCTCTATAATGGCAAGTTTAACAACTGATATTTTGTCTCTGATAAAGAGATATGAATTCTAGTTTGAAATAAATGGATAATTCCAGTCATTGTGATTCCATGATCTGCCTTACCAATGATTACCACTGATCTGGTGTTTGACATATTGGCATTATTGAGTTTTTCTTCTGCTATTTAGCCTATTTCTTCTGTATATTAAGAGAACAGTAACTTATTTTAGTCTCTGAATTAACCAGAATAACAGGTTCCTGTCCTAAAGCACTGATTTACATGATCTTTTTCAGAATTGTCTTCCATTCATTTTTTCTCCCTAACAAAGCATTAAGTAAGAGAAATGTCATTTAAAAAAACCCTCTGAGCCCTTTTTCACTCCTTAGAAAATTGCTGTCAACCTTATATTCATTACAGTGTTGGCTTAGACTCCTATCTTCTTGAATTTAACTGGAAAAAAAAAAGAAGGCAGTTCAAAGGAAATTAAAAAACATAATCATATCATGATAGAGTTTGATTATCACACTGGAAGATCCCAAAGTGGTTTTCATTTTGACTTTCTGTAAGGCACTCTTAAGAGTACCTCCTAGGACCATTATGTAAGCCATTAAACATTTTTACATGCCATGGAAAACATGCCATCCCATGCCACTGCCTCAGGCAGGTCTCCCAAAGGAGATATACCTTAGCAAGTTAAAAAACCTTTAAGCTGAAACGCACTAAACCTTAACGCACTAAAAAGGAATGTCCTATTAAATTCCCCAGGGCTTCTTTCACTGTAGTAGCAGATACATCCTGTAAAACCTTATGTCCCCTTGTACAAATCTGCTACTGGCTATTTGCACAATTAATAATAGAGCAAGAAATGGGATTCTAAGGAGCTACATGTTCAGGAGAAAAGAATACTAAGGCACAGGACCTTGTCTGAATTAACCATTATTTTCTATCTCTTGGACAGTAAAGGGAAATCATCCTGGATTTAACATACATTGCCATCTCACATTAAATATAAGCAATATCTGTGAGGATGCAAACAGTAGCTGCACAGGGAAACACTGCATCCTGTGGTGTTCATGACCAAGGCCAGCCAGTTTTCAGTTAAAGTTTTCAGCCAGTTTCATGGAGTCCCATGATGCCACATATCTAACACCCCCCAAATGAGGTGGAAATTTAAGGTCTTTATAGTTGTAATGAAATTATATTAAAATAAATTAAAAATTATATTAAAATAAATTATAAATATTCCCGCCTGCTTGCCATTGGAAGGAAGGCAAATGATTTACCACATTTTTCAGGGATATGGCTTATCTTCTCTTGTTCTCAAGTTTTATTATCTTCTAAAAAGCAAGCTTTGCTCCTATGACTATGTTAAATATGAAGAAAGAACAAATCATCTGGATGGTTTGTATCATTTTTGCTCTGCTCTCAAAGACTATAACTTTCTGAGACACTTATGCTAGAATATCACAGGGACACCAAATAAAATAGAATTACCTATAACTTTCCTTACTTCAATAGATTCAGCATTTGTGTCTCTATGAAAACAACTGGGTATTTTCATCTCACTCAGAGTCAGTACCTCCAGCAGCAAAATACCTTCTAATATTTATTAGAGAAGATGTTTGAGTGAAGTTTGAGAAACTGAATAAGTGGAGCTTCCTACAAAATAAAACTCTAATATATTACATGAAGCTAAAGTGAGAATTCTCTCTTATTTGTGCTTGGGTTAAGTTCAGCTCATGAACATGTGCTCTGATTTCTTTCTGAGAGTTGGTCTTAGGCACAAACACTTCAGCAATGTTTTCTAATACTGTAGGGCTTGCAGGTGTTATGAGTCTAAGTCTAGCATTGGAAAATAATTGCAATACCTCTCAGGACTGATTTAGTCATCAGCTTTTCTCATTTTGAGTTGAAGATGTGACCATCTTCTGACGCCTAGACCTGGAATAATAAGCAGCTTCACAAGCAACTTGGCAGATCCTATAAAGAAAGATTTTAAACATTTTGAACATTTTGGAATGCGCTATTAGATCTCAAATTATATTTAGATTTGGTTCATTTGTCCCTATTGTTAAAACGTGCCATTTAGCAATACAGCCATTCCTGCAAGGACAGGATCCTCACAGCGTCCTGTCTGCTTTCTTTTGCATCATGGCCTCTAAGAAATAACTTTTCTCTTCCCTTCTTGTTGCGTGCAGGTGTGGAAAAGGCATGACACACTCGGGGTTCTTAAGCAAGGGAGAGGTGTTAACTCCCACTTTATTATAGAGACTCACAAGTAGGGTCATTTTAAGCTTAAGGTGTGTGTCCTCAAACAGAAGAGGGGCTAGCTCTTTTATAGGGGAGTATGAGAAAGTGCTGGAAATAGGGAGGAGTTTAACAAATAAGGAATATAGTGGGTGGAGGGAAATACAAACTTTGTATTAGGTGGGAAGGGATAATATTTAATATGGAACAGTGGGGAGGAGAGTATCCAAATAAGGGAAATGGTGCAATGCACCAAACTCGGACCAATAGGAAATTAAGAATAAATTAAGGGGAATTCTGAGGGGAAATAATCTTCAAAACTGGGGGTACATAATGGAAATAGCATGCATTATCATTAACCAAAATGTAGGAACATTCAAAATCTCTTCAAACTTTTTTCTTCTTCTTCTTCTACTGGCGAAGTATAGTCTTTAGATATTCTGTTCGGGGTAGACTTGCTTTTTCCACAACTCAAACTGCTGAAACAGTTCCTGGTTGCTTCCCACACCTTCTGACAAAACTTGCAGCTTCAAATGCTAACATTATTACCTGTTAACACCAGGAAGAGTGCTAACATTTCATCTTGTGAATACCTGGTCCTTGCTTCACTAGCCCTAGGGAAGGAAGGAGGAAGGAAAACGAGTGCCATGGAAGTGGTCTCCTGTCACTCCAAAGTCCATGTTTCATTAAGGTAGGGAACTTAAACTCTTCTTTTCTGCTTTGAAAAGCAAATAACTTGCCTTAAGTTACATTAGCAACAGCACTCCAATATGTGCGGCTACATGAACAGAAAACCCAGAGTGTTCTATGGGCTCCAGTTCCAGATTTTGTCATCTCTTTGCCTGCTGAGAAGAGGAGCAAGTCATATATCCTCAAGATATGTAAGTGTCTTTGCATATTCACATGGATCCTGGCAGTGAGCATCATTGAGACTCTCATGGTGAAGCCTTTTCATTCTAGACTGATGTAGTGCTCTGTAATTTCTAGTAATGAAATATGAAAATAAAAGCAATTTAAAATTTTCTTTATTTCCTTGCACCTATTCAAATACCTTAATTATTTTCTTCTAGTTTCTATCTTTAAAGAAAAAAAAGAAGAAAAATGAAGCCTGAGGTGTTCTTTTTATTGCACTATTACAATAAATTATTGTTAAATATGGTGTCCTGAGTTCTGTTTGATTCTTCTTCTTGTTTTGTTAACTTGATGAAATAATCTTTGTTACATTTCAACACAGCATTTTGATAAAGAATGGTATTTGTTTTAAGAATAGGCACATGTGGTTTTTGTTATTGTCACCTCACATAAAGCCATAATTCTCTGCAATTTTAAGACAATGTTCTCAGCAAGAGATTGAAATATCACAAAGAATGATCTCCTGGTGAGAAGAAGCAAAAGACAGATTTCTCTCAGCAAAATTCAAGTTCATTTCATGGGGTTTTGCTCAACACAGCAAAGGAAACCATAGCAACATCAGCAAGCATATATATTCCAAAGCTGTTATTAACTGATACAGCTGAGTCAAAGATTAAAAAGCAAAATCAATAGTGTTCAAAGTTTGCAAGCAAAGATGTGATGATCCTTCAAATTCAGAGTTCATACAAAGTCATGTATAAAGGTTACAGATAAGTAAATTTTAAATCTCTCAATTGCATTTCTACTGATATAACAAACCTTAATAACTGCAAGGGTGCCTTGTGAACTGCAAAGCTTGTGCAGCGTGTAGGGTGTTAAGTGGTAACTTTCCCTGTTCCTAGAGGTTCAATGAACTAAAAAGATAATGTACAGTGCTGGCTGCTAGTGCCTGTATTAATGCACTGATTAACAATCTTGATCCTTTTCTGCAGACAGCCTGTCATGACACCACAATCAAATGCTGTTTATTTCTCCTGCAGAATGGGCATTATTTTGCTTGGAGAGTTACAGTCTACTTGGGAATAATAACAGAAAAAATCAGACTGGATTCAAGCCATAAAGAAGTGATGGGAGAGAATATCATTAAAGGTAGCACTGTAGCAAAAAACCCCAGAAATCAAAAAAAATCCCCCAGAGTATATCAGTTTTGCAATATATGACATAGATTTGCATTGAGATAATGAGTTTGGTTGACAAAGACTCTGTAAAGCACAAAGCCTTTGAGTAAGCAGTTTGATTTGTACTTTATGACCTTCAGATTGAAATCTGGCATTTATGCACCAGATAATTAGATGAGAGCTGACCCGAAGCTCTCAAACCTTGTCATTAATAAGAAATAACAGATGAATGGAGTGTCTAGAACAGGAATTTCCATTGAAGATTTTCATGGAGCAGTTTTCAGTGCAGCATGACTTGATATACTCATCAGTAATCAAGAATCAGATTAAAAAATAATAATACCTATGGTACACATTAGACAAAGACAACACTGAGTCACAAATAATGAAGGCTAGATAGTTAAAAGTTTTGTTAAATAAATAAAAAAAAAAGATGTATGAACATTACCATACCCAAGTACAGAAGTCACTACCACACTTCCCTGTTGGCAAAAGGTATTTTCCAAAGTTAACTAAGAATAGAATCACAATGTTATTTTGTAGCAAAAAGGTCTAGTGTTATCCTTATTTATAGAAGGAGTGAATTAGCAAATACATGCTTTTACATCTGTAAATGGCTTTCTTTCCTGCAAATGGAACACACTGAATCCCATGGTTATCCACAGTTTTAGAAGGATGGTGGAAAATTGCACATAGGGAGGTGCCAAGACTGGAAGTGATGAAAGATCTGTCGTATATGGCTTTTTTAAACGAATAGTATATTGAAGAGAAGTGTGAGAGGCAAAGTGATGCAGTTGTAGAAGTATCTTCAGGAAGAGGAAATACTAGGTTCAATAAAATTTTTCCAGCTCACTAAAAAAATTTAAATGTGATAAAGCTAAATATTCTGGACTTAAAGCTGAATAATTTCAATGAGAAATTAACTGCACTTTTACAAAAGCCATAATTATTCCATTATCCATATCACCAAGATAAGCAGTAAATGTTAACAACAACAATATTTTTACTATCACACTTATTATTAGGATCTGCAAATGAAGTTTGAATTATTTCTGGGAACACATGTTGGCCAAATTCAAGTTATTGAGGTTAATATGAGAATAACTGAGAGAAAATCAAGATACTCTAGAAGTCAAAGAAATTGGTAGTTCTTCCCAGCTTTCAGGATTTTAATCAGCATTTGCAGACGTACCTTTTTAAACCAGGATACTGTGTATATAGTAGCAATACATGGAAAAACCTAAGGGTTATGTGTGTAAATTAGTAGAAGTGGAAAGGGGAAATATGTTTCTGTACATCTCCTGCAATACTTTCCTCTCTCCTTTCGTCTCTTCCTCCAAAACCATCATGGTCATTTCCTAATAGTAAGCTTACACAGAGAAACATTCATATGGAAGGCTAAGGAAGCTCGATGGAGGTAGGGCTTAGCAAAATGCTTGTATGTCTGAACTGCCAACAGCAGTTGTTGCTGCTATTCAGTGCAGTTCAACTGAAAAATTCATAAAGCATATTGAAGGAGATGGGGCAAGGCTCTTTCACATATCCATTTACAAACAGCTGTTATATCTAATATAATCTGGAGGGTGGTAATACACCCCCCTGTTCCTAATTTTGGCTCCAAAATGCAGTAAAATGTGATTTTTAGTGCCAAAACCTGAGCAGATGGATAGTCAGAACAGCACTGTAGCTGACATCAGGACTTTGCTTATAGCACTGGTATTCTGTGACTGTGGCTTGCTAAGCAAAATATTTGCAATGCAGAGTTAGCCTTTATGCCCTCATGCTTTTAAATCAGCCTTGGCAAGTCTTTTAAAAACAAAAAACAAAAATTGTAGCATTCTAAGCTTCTGTTTTTCAAAATAACAGCCTAAGATTAGAAAACAGTCCTAGTCAAGCAAATACTTATTCATGCAGAAGGTTACCTAATTCCTTTAGTTACTGAAGGTTTTGTACAAAGAGAAGGGCAGTCATTTTGCAATGAGCAAATCTCAGCAGACTGGGAGCAGCCAAGAATACCTGGAATGTTTGTGTGGTCGTGATGAAACCTCCTTATTAATTTAATATCTTCAGAAGCAGCAGATACAATGGAATATTAATGCTCAGGATGCCTGAGAGCATGCTTGCAGCACAAATAGAGAGCAAGACAGAGAGTCCCTAATTTATCACTGGACGCAAGCTCGCACAGTGTGACAGAAGTGCCTGGCAGATGTGGGAGGTCAGACCCACAGCAGAAGGTGCTTTCTTGAGGCAAGGCATGTTAGTTCAGAGGCAATCTTGGGTGAACACAGCTTCCAGGGTCAGCTTTGGTGGGCTGAGTAATGGTAGCAGTAGTCTCAGGAGTCTATTGGCATGAAACTCTTCTGGGAAATTCTACCTCAGCAATGTACTATATATTGAAGCATTAGCTTCAGCAATATACCACTTGCAATCTTGATAATTATGCTGAAACTTCCCTCCTTAGTGCCTTTGCACATAAAATGCATTATTTATGATCCAACTTTTACATGAGAATGCCTCATTACCACATACTGTGTAATACATGCTTTCTTTTTAGACCAGTACCAACAGCAATTTTTTGCAAGCTAATTTTCATTGCTCACCTTATTTTTCTTCCTGGTTTACCCATAACAGAGCTATTCCCAAGCTATTTGAAGTCAGCAGAAGCACTACTACAGACTTCAAAGGAACCTGAATGTGTTTTCAAGAACAGATCAGAATGTGCCTTCTGTGCTGAAGGATCAATTAACCCAGGGGATGTGAAGTGCGAGCAGAGACAGCACCAGGCTCTGCCTAGCCTGTAGGAAAGCATAGTTCTTCCAAGCAGAGAAGATCATTGGTGCGGATTACCTGTCATGTTTTTGGGGATGTGTACTTAGGATGATATTGAGTAGTCTAAAAAGACAGAAAACGTTTTAATTTGTGAGTGGTGATTAGGAAGAAAGAGTTTACAAAATTCGAAATGCTATACATCTTGTTCCTAACACATCTTTGCACTGAAAATGTATCCTGAATTAAATCTGATTTGGTCTGATTTCAGTGAATCTGCTAGTGTTAATGTTCCTGTTCCAGAGTCCCACACTTCCCCCCATACAGCCTGATTGATTTTAAAGCAGACATAATAAATTTCTCTTTCTCGTTCTCGCTGACCCATTTCGTAAGCTGACTTGACTTAGTCGTGATGTCTCAAGCAACACAAAGTTTTTACTAAGCAGAGGTTCTGATTGCTGCATCCGAATGGCAGGAATCATTGCCAAAACAGGTTTTTTTTTTTTTTTTTTTTTTTAAATTACTATACCAAGAATGATGGCCACTTATATCTATGTGCTTTATGATTTGCTAGAGTATCCAGATACATCAGCTGTTTTTTTCTTGTGCGAGGCAAAATGCTCTATCAGTCTGTTTTGCAAAAGACATCCAGATTAATTGTCCCTGCAAGGCTAAAATTCATAAACTAGTGGCTTTTGTAGATTGTCAACAAAATCAACTAAATGTATTCACATTTTTCTGTGCTTATTGTCTTATCAATTATAAGTGATATAATTGGCTTTATGTGTTTTGAATTCCAACTGCCTTATCACTTGTCATTTATCCTGTCTGATGCAGTAGAATACATTTGCTGCTTACATTTACAAATGGCTTATGAAGCAAGATTCCATTAAATCTGTGTACATAGTGGTTTCCAATTTCATTCTTATCATGCCTCCATTTCATGATAAAAAAGCACAGACACTGTTGAGGGAATGACTGTTCCAATTACAGGTACCTGAAGATAAATAAAACTTTTTTCTTTATCCACATGGGAGAAAATTCTCCCTTTTAAGTACGCATAGGAAGTTCTCCTGAAAGGATTACTTAGGCCAAGTTAGTGATTATTTATACTGTGAACGGAATTATGATCTAAATAATACATACAGAAGCCCAACAATTTACTTGAGCAATTAGCCTGAGGCTAATGTGCTTCCTTGACTGGTGATGTGACTCTGTGAGCTCTGTGTTTTAAATAATATTATCCACATAATTAATATAGATTGAGGAGATGTTCAGGATTATAATGAATATGGTAACTCTTCAGCTAAACAGATAATTATATCAGGAGGAAAGAATTAGCTAAATTGTGTTGGGTTTTGGCAGACACTAGCATTGGATAACTCTATTCAGCTTCATTTGTCCCCAGCTGATACAGGCAATCCAGTCTCCAGAGAAAACAGATGTACAGTTCACTCTGTCACCTGGTACAACATCTTCTCATGTGTTGTGTTCTTTTTATAGCAACAAGCTGCTACTGCTAGAAATTTGGCACAGAAACTCATGAGCAAAGCATATATGCATTTACCTGAACACACAACAAAGATTTGGCATTATTGCAATATTTTTAAAAGTTCCTTTTTTTCCGCGTTTATGTGCATTTTAAAACCAAAGCTCTCTGAAGCCAAAGAATTGTAAGTTTCAGTGGAAATTCATGATTCTGGATCCAGCTACTAGAGTTTTAGCCTATTGGAAACAGATAAAATTACTGTAAGTGTTCTTAATTTTGAAACATTTTGATGCCAATAATCTGCCTGATGTCTCTCACTTTGGTCTTGGCAGTTTCAAAGTTCACCGCATAGTGGTTTAGTCCTTGCTTGTGTGCCAGGTTGCTAAATACCAGTAATAATGTTAATAAAAATTATTATCTAAAACTATGCAAAAAAATATTCCTCATTTGGCAGAGAGAATGTGCGTGCATGTTATGAAAATATAAAGGTCTCCCAACATTATAAAATCCCCAGACACAGGGATTTTATAGGTGCAAGTGTATAGGTGTGTATAAAAACATGCATGTGTGTATGTCATATGTGGACTCTCTAAGTATAAAACATATGTAATATATATAATATATAAATACATTAATGTACTCATATGCAATATTTTGAACAAAGCATAAGGCCCTGGATATTGACTGCTTCCTTCTTATTTCTATTGTTTCCTTACTTTATTCAGAATCACCTATGAAGATACTTTTCCTACAGAACCTTATCAAATCTATTATATTCTCTTACTGCCACTACATGACCTCTTCAGGTTCTTCTGTGTATCAAAAGAGATGTTAATTGTGGGGTGCAAATATAGGCTTGGAAAAAATATTTGTGTGACATTTACCTAAGTTTTCTCCTGTTTCTACTTTCACACCTTGTTTGGTAAATTACAGCTTTCACGGTGCTAATTTTCCTGTAAGCACTTTCCTGTAAGCCCTTTCCTCATAGTTGAGATAAAGTATCTTACAAGTTCCTCACTCCAGAGACTTGCTTTTTTTGGTGGATTCATAGCACTCATTTCAGTAGTCCCTAACCAAAAAGCATAGAGACATTATGACTGAAAATAAAAAAAATTAAAATAATTTTGTATTTGGTGTGTGCAAAGAATCATTCACCTTTGGCAGCTGTTAATAACAACCGCATAATATAGATCATAAGCATGAGCCCCTTTTATAGCATCCTTTGTTTATCATGTTTCTGTCAGAGTGGTGTATGTTTACTTTTTGAAGGAGAAACAATGTAAAATCTATTTTTTCTTGAAGAGTCTTCATCTTATTAAAATTATGCAAAGACAAAAAAGAGTTTTAAATTTTTTCATACTCAAGGAATATTAGACAGGAATAAAATTCAGAATAATAAATACAGTTCTATTAAACTTTTTTACAATTAAAATCAAGTTTTGAGACTTTCTGTATTTATCACAGAATCATAGAAACATTAATGTTGGAAAAGACCTATGAGAAAATTGAGTCCAACCTTTGACCAAACAACACCATGGCAACTGTACCATAGCACTAAGTGCCACGTCCCTTTGTTTCTTGTACGCTTCTAGGGATGGTGACTCACAACCTCCTTGGGCAGCCTGTTCCAATGCTTAACCATCCTTTCAGTGAAAAAATTCTTCCTTATATCCAACCTGAACCTTTCCTGGCACAGCTTGAGTCTATGTCATCTTTTCCTGTTGCTAGTTTCCTGTGAGAAGAGGCTGACCTCCACCTTGTTGCAACTTCCTTTGAGGTAGTCATAGAGAGTGATGAGGTCTCTCATGAGCCTCCTTTTCTCCAAATTAAACAACCCCAGCTCCCTCAGATGTTTCTCATAGGCCCTTCACCAGCTCTATTCCCTTCTCTGGACACACTCCAGCACCTCAATGTCTTTCTTGCAGCAAAGGACACAGAACTGGACACAGTACTCCAGGTGTGGCCTCACCAGTGTTGAGTACAGAGGGACAATCACTTCCCTAGTCCTCCTGGCCACACCATTTTTGATACAGGTCAGAGTGGCATTGGCCTCCTTCGCTACCTGGGCACACTGCTGGCTCCTGTTCAGCATTGTCAACCAGCACCCCCAGGTCCTTTTCCTTTGGGCAGCTTTTAAGCCACTTTGCCCCCAGCCTGTAGAGCTGCATAGGGTTGTTGTGACCCCTGGACAGGGACCAGTTCTCTGCCTTGTTGAACCTCATACCACTGGCCTTAGCATATTGATCCAGTCTGTCCAGATTCCTCTGCAGAGCCTTTCTGCCCTCCGGCAGATCAACACTCCTGCCCAACTTTGTGTTGCCTGCAAACTGACCGAGAGTGCTCTTGATCTCCTCATCCGAAGCAGTGACTAAGATATTAAACAGGATTCACCACAGTGATAAGCCTTGGGGAACCCTGCTAGTGACCACCCACCAGCTGGATGTAACTCTATTCACTACCACTATCTGGGCCTGGTCATCTGGACAGTTTTGAACTGTTTTTAACTTTTAACTGAAAGCAGTGTACCTGTCCAAGCTGTGGTTTGCCAGCTTCTCCAGCAGAATTCTGTGGGAGACAGTATTGAAGGCTTCACTGAATTTCAGGTAGACTTTAATAGTGTTTAACATCTCTCATTTTCTGACTGTGGCATTGCAGGTAAGGGAGCATCATGATTTAAATCACCACGTACACCAGAGAGGACTGTCTTTCAAGTATATATCGCAAGACTTTTATTGTGTGTTAATGCTATCGAACAAATTGTGTCTTAGAGATTTGAATTCTGTGATTCCACACAGTCTATGTGATCCAAGTAAGGAGAGGTTCAATTTTGTATTTTAAGTGTAAAGTGTCTGTGTTTAAATTCATGCTCAAAAGTTATAATTAGGTTAGTTGGGAATTTTCTGCAAGATGAATGCAGATAATACCACGAAGACATAGAATGACCATTTAATTTTTATTTTGTATTTTATTACGTAGGTAAGATGTTATACAACATTAACCACATAAAACAGATTTGTAAGAATAATTTTTCAAATTTGTAGAACAAAATATGTCTATTATATACTGATGATGAGAAAAACCAGCTTTAAAGTGATGTAAATTATACTTAGATTTCCCGTATGAATAGGTTTACCATTGGTGAAAAATGGTGTCACTTTTCTGTTTACAGTAACCATATAATAAATATAAGGAAATAAATTTCAAGTCCATACTGAATATTCATTTAGGAAAATTTGTAGAGCTGTTGCATACATCTTCAAATTTAGTCTGCTTACTTAGATAATGTAAGAGGTCCAGTCTTTTTTATACAGAACAATTTTTAATAAGTAAGTTATAATTTTTTAGGAACTGTCATGATGTATAGCATATTCAAGTGCACATCTGAAGCTTCATGTCTGATATTCAGCTAAAAATTTACAGCACATAAACAATTAAAAAGAAATACTCAGATCACAATTTTTCTTCAGTTCCAGGCATCATGAACACAGCTTAACCACACAAATAAAGTGAGTTTGCATTGTCAGTAGATCATAATGGACCATGGGTATTTAATTTCTGATGAGTCTCTGTCTATTAAAAAAGACATGAACCTTAATCAAAATGTAAGAGTACTGAGTTCAGACACACTCACCAGGATGGTGTTTTTTGCAGTCTTTATGAACATACTTGGCATGTAAAGAGGGAGAAAAGGAAGGTTTCTAAAAAATATAACTCACACTATGGAGATCATGTCTGCACAGGACTGAAAACCAGTTTGATTGTCTCCAAAGCACACTTTTTTAGATTTAAGAAGAGAAGGTCTAAAAGTTATGCATTTAAAACTGAATGGGAGGGAGTTGAGCATTGTGATACAAGTTCTCAATCCTAGAAAACATTGATTGATCCTGGCAGAGACCAGATTTGTAACACTCATGTTTCTCTTAGTGGGTTTTATGTCCCTAAACCTGACCATATTTGGACCAAAGACTAGCTCTAGTCTCTTTGAGAAGCTGATGGTGTGGTGGGATCTGCAACAATAATTGCTCTTTGACTTCTCTCCTGTATGGCATTAACTCTCCCATCGGACAGAGGATCCGGGGACTTCAAACAACTACATATATTTGTTAGTTTGGTAATGGCTTACACCATGAGATCCATGAAAAATTTCTACTGATTTTAATGACCTTTGAATCAAACATCCAGAGTTCTACTGGCTTTTAATTTGATTGATTACCATTGTTCCAGAACATTTTCAGCGAAGAAAACCAAACCCACAAACACACAGGAAAATCCCAGTAAAGTTCTACAACAGGAGATGAAATTTATGTATAGTCTACCAGTTCAACTACTCCGTGACTTGGAATGACATACATGATGAGTTTATAAAATTAAACTTGTCACAAAGAGGCCAAATGGGAGGTTTAATTAGTAAGCCAAATAATTGTAATCCCTGCACACTGCTCTGTTTGTGAAAAGTATTTGTGTCATCTTCCCGTTACATAATTATATTAAACAGAATTATTATCTTAATGAACCCCTGAATTATCTCATTGACTTCCAAAGGCTTCCACCTCTGATGTTATCCAAACACCCTCAGAGCTGAATGTTAAGTAAATTATGCAAAAATCTAGCAAATTTTTGCAGTTGCATCAGTAAAAACCTTTAGTGACTAAGGTATTCTACAGAAAAGCACTAAGGCTTGTTAATGAAGTAAACTCAGACAGCTGCTGGGACTGAGTTGTGGTCTAGCTTAAAATCCACAATATTCTTTCGGACTGATTGTACGGTCCTATTATCCACTTCATGCGCGTTAAGAGTAAAGTATGCCAGATAGGATGAGTTTAGGGCCAACATAACCTTTGAAGATGAAGGCTCAGTGTAATTAATGTGTGATCAGTATAAGGAATAGATGATATCCTTTAGATTCTAAGCAGACAGAAAATTGTCTATATATATTCTTTGTTTATATGTTTTTTATTCCTTTTAAACTGAAGTTATTTTCAATTTGCTTAAAAAAGGTTAATCTACAATAGACAAAAATTCAGTATTATGTCAGCCTATGATTTGTAATTAAGCAGAGAAGTTTCAGTGCCTCCCCTTCTTTTCTCACACGTATATTGCAATCACATCACATCCTTTCCTCATGTTCATGTCAACATAGTAGGGTAAATGAAGCAGAAGAAACACATCATGTCTTGCTCGTCAAGCATGACTAGTAGGATGCTCTACAGTCTATATGAATTATCTGTCATTTTTCTCTGGCCAGGAAATTAATTTGCAACTATTTTTAAAACCTTTAGTGATCATCAAAAGAAGTTAATGTTCAGAAGTATTGAAGTACAATGCATAGAAAAAGCAACCCTACACTTCTTATCCTCTTATGCACTAGTTGCAGTCTTATGTATAAAAGTCCTAGCAAGAAGGAAAAATAATGAGTTTAGCTGATACTGACTGAATGCTTAGTTTTTGAATACCAAGCTCGGAACATCTTTTGTCAGTTCTCCAGTAGCACCAGAGAACCAAAATCTGAAACCTGAAAAAATTGTCTGCCTTGAGTCTCTGTCCCACTTGACCTGAGTCTCTGTCCATTACATTGTGCTGATATCAGACTCATTAGCCTGTGTTCGGCTCAGCTGCTCCCAAAGCTGAGAATTTGTACTGCTTGGCAACCTTTAGATGCCAAAATTGCATTGCTATTTGTGTGACTTGGCCCTGAAGTGGGAATTGTTCTGGAGTTGCTCACAAACTACAGCAGATCAAAGGTCCGCAGATAGTTGTCTTACACCACATCAGTCTGTGTCCCTAAGTCATATCTACATCTACTTTACTTGGTGACTGTTAATGGGAAAAGTGAGTGTTTCATTTTAAACCCTCACTTGATGCAAATCAGTGCCACCAACGAGAGCAGAGTGATAGGATTGCGTGCCGGCCCATGCTGTGTTCTGCTCCTTGGAGTGTATTTTTCTCTACATAAAATGTTAGAGAAATGCACCAAAAGTATTACTATACTCTACATTACCAAAAGCATGTTTTATTCATGTGTTAATGATGTCCTAGATAATTTAATATAATGTATCCTTAACTTGCTATTTAATATAAATAACATAACTATCATAAAGAAGCACACATAATTTTATGCAAAGAGCATTCTAGTTGTCTATTCCTAGTATCCACATGAAAAGCTGTTACTATGATATATTTTCTGGGCTAAATATTCTTATACATTTCAGACTCACTTGATAAAAAAAAAAACCAAGGAAATATATTTGCTAAATTTAGCCTAATCACAAAGCTTTTCCTCGAAACAATTGCTTTCAGAATATACAGAGAATTTGGGCTGTTTAGCCTTTCAAGAAGAAAGAATGGTCTCTAGAAAGTTTTTGTCCCTTTGTTGTTTCCATTTGTAAACCTATATTGTTTATCTTGAAAACATTGTTCTGGTTGTACAGGAAATTATTAATTTCCTCTGTCTGTTTCCATTTCTCGTATGCTTGTTCTGTGATTTTCAGCCTCTGCTGCTTCCTTTTAGTTGCTCTACCATTTGCAAGGGAGAGGGGAGAAACGCTGCCCCTTTTTATTGTATTCTTCACTTCCATCCTTCTTGCCTTGTTAGATTTATGCAACTCCTGTCTCACCTGTTTCATGATATTTCCTGTCAGAATTTCATTCATATGAATTTTAAGAGTATTTTCAATATTTTTTTCTTAAAAAAAAATTATTACAATTTTATAATTCTACTTGTGAAGAAACAGATTTAACAAACAGGATCTGATCTTCATGCGTATTTTCTAATGAAAGGATTAGACTGAGGGCAACATCCTCTGGGGAAAGCCTGGAGTATTATCCTACACTTGCATATTACTATCAATACTATAGCAAAAGAAAGGGAAAGGAAGGGATAGTTTGATATATTTCCACTTTCACATTCCCAGTTTCTGCTATAGAGATGTTAAGGAGCTGATCTTCAGATAAGTGATGGGAATGGCAGATAAATTATGTCAGGAATCCTAAATGAAGGTACCAACGTGCAGAGCACTGGGTGAAACTGAGCAAACATGCAAACACCTCTGGTTGGATTTTAAATGACTACACAGGGGAAAATGTGTCAAGACATCAGGGATGATGTCAGAGTATCTGCTTTCAGTTTAATTGTGTCAACAGCTTTTGATAATGTGACACTGAATAGTTTGTGTATTGCTCTATGCTGCAGTTATCTGAACTACAACTGTTTATTTATCAAGAAACTTTTTCAAGAAGCAGAAAGAAATTACTTTTCACTTTGTTGGCAGAGAAAAAACAATGAATACACATGGGAAGTTTTGCTTTGCTGGGTATTGCAAGGCAGGAGGCATATTAGGGATATGGGCTCAAAGGAGCCATCTCTGAAAGATCCACATTCCAAGGAAAAGCCAGAATCTGTTTCAGAGAAATTCAAAAGGACATAGATATGGATAATTAGGGAAAAAGTGTTAACACCGACCTCATAAAAAGGAGTTAAGAGGAAATAAACATTTGCAAACATTACAGTCTAGAACCTGAGGAAATTAAAAAAATTTTTCAAAGTTCAGAAAATTACAAAGTTCAGAAATTACAAATGAAATGTAATTTCTATAAGTATTCTTAATGCCATTGAGTCCAGTATTGGGCACAGGTAATGTCAGAGGTGTTGCTTTTAATTTGGGTATATGGAGGTGCCCCCTGCCAAAGAGCTTTATACCCCTTGCTCACCTCTTTCTGAATGTTTCCCTCCTGGTCCTGCTATGCCTCCTCATCCAGCCCACTATATACTGAAAGATGCTCCAGTGCTGAGATTTTGTTCTTGTGATGCACGGACTCTCTGGCAAAGGCATCATAAAACATAGTGGAAATTATGAAAATTTGGTAGCTACAGGAAATAGTAATGTACCATAAACCATCATAAGATATCATGAAGTGTCTAAGCTAGCCAAAATTTAGTCCTGCAGCAAAAGCTGATATTTAATTTATGTAATGCTTCTTATGAAATATTTCTTAGTTTGTGTGTATGTTTGCTTGTTTTTAATATTTCTACTGCTTTACCATCCTTTTTGTTTGTTTGTTTGTTTGTTTTGTTTTGTTTTTGTAATGGACCTGAAGGAAAGTCTTCATGCTACAGATTTTTTTTTTTTTTGTCCCCTGTAGGACATGCTTTTCTGTTATGATGAGATACAAACGTTCTCATCTGTAATGATATCAGTTTATCTTGTAAAGATGTAGGCTCAGGTTAGAGGCTGGTTTGTAACAAATGACAGTCAAATTGTTGTGGTTACACAAAGTACTCCTGCTGTGTCAGTTTCTCTTGGGGGAAAAACAACTGTGAGTTTGGGCAGAGGTTTGATGGCAAAGTGAAAAAAAAAAAGCAAACCCAAAGCCAAAACCCAGAAAATTTCGGTTTACAACTAATTAGAAACCCCCCAACTTTAATGCCCAATCTTAAGAAGGACGGAGATATTTCTGAATCCTCTGGTTACTGTATTTACTAGAGCCAGTGGCGAACAGTGCTGCTCCGCATCAGTGTAACAGTCTTAATGCAGCACTTTGCCACAGCAGCTATCAGTACTCCAATAGATGGAAATGTTGAGTCATCTTGATATTTTCCTAATCCAGTTCTAGAACTGTCATCAGATTGGTCAAACCTGATATGTATGATTGCTTTCTTCCAGTGGGTCCCCTGTCAGGTCTTATGACACTTGTGCTTCCAGGGTGCCAGAGCATAGGGAGAGTGAGGAACGAGATACTTCCACCTTCTTCTACCAAGCTTGATGTTTTCCTATCCTGTCCTGTATGTGTAGAGCTGGAAGAATGCAGTAACACTACAGATCTCCTTGTCTTCCCATCAAGATGCTTTTAAAATCCATTTGTAACTCGCACATTTACCTTGGCTTCCTTGTAAGTGCTATGAAATGGACTTCCAGATTATTATTTACCTTCTGTGTTACAATTAGCATGTTTCTAATTCCTTCAAAATGGGAACTTAAAGCTACACAGCTGAGCTTAATTAACAGATCATGTCACACATTACAGGAACTGATACTTGTTGCTTTTGGACTAGTTAAGAGCCAATAGAATAACATTCATAATAGTCATTTGGATGTGCCAAACTTTAATGTGCAATTAGTAAAAGATCATTGTAATTTGACTTCTGGAGAGACTGCTGTCTGAGGAAGAGAGGAATATTACATTACATTTGGGAGACTCAGGCAAAGGAGAGAGAATAAACTTGTATTCTTCATAGTACAAATTCAAACCTAGTAGAAGTCTGATTCATTTTCCTCAGCATCATTAAGTATAAAGATCACACAGAAGATACATCAAGGGAGCACGAGAAATCCATAAACTGGATTTCTGCAGTGATAATCTCTCATACTTTCTCATCATTTGCATAGGAAATGATGATACAGATGTCTCCTGCACAGAGTACTTTAGGAATGGCAAGTGGCTTCCAGTTAACATTGTCAGTCAGGCATGAAAATCCTGATTTTTACTTCTCTCAGCACTTCCTTGAAGGGTTAATCAAATGATACCACTGAAGGTCATCTGAATCTCTGTCTGGAAATTGTTAGCCTCGCTCTAATTAAATGGGAGCCTTGGAAGAGCACTATTCTTGAAATTTATTACAAAGAGTACTTTTCAGAAATAGGTGGTTTTGCTCCTGACTGAAATACTTCCTTCCTAGACTTCCTCTGCTAAAAGGCCTATGGTTCTTCACATAAATCTGCCCATTTGTGATGTCGGTATTAGCCTTCAGTCCTGCTCTTTCTGTACTTCCTCCTGTATGCATTTTTTCAAAATGTTTTCTTTTATTTCATACTTGCTGTATGATATCCTTTAATACTGGTCTCTGTCTGCTTCAGTGACCTTCTTTTTAAGGGGGGAGTGGGGCAGGAGGCTAACGGGCATTTTCTTTTTTACCTTTCTGCCATTTTTTTCCCCTAACATTCTTACAAGAAATGTTTTAAGGTTCCTAATTAATTAGATACAGGCTGACCATTCTCAGAGATTTAGGTGAGATTCAGTGACATTCTCTTGTTATTAAACAAACAGAGAATGGTTGATCAGACGGTTTAAGTATCAGGAATATGAAAGTGATTTTGGTGTTTATAGCTGAAGTGTGTTCACAGTAGGAACTACCCTAGTGAGACAGACACTCTGTGAGATTTTTACATCTGACACAATTATAGGGGAGTTTTATTAAGGCAAGAAGTTGGGAACTAATGTTGATACCTTAAAAGAGGAAAATCAGGTATACAAGAAATGAAACGCATGAAAGAGGAACAAACAACAGGAAAACAAACCAGAAAAAGAGCAAATAGAAAATAGGATAATAGGAGTAGCTACAAAACTTATTCCAATGGGGACTAAAAAAGGGATAATGATCAATAAAATATAGCTGCAATACTTTTAAACCTATTTTACAAAACCAGACACTAAACTAGAATATTCTAAAATAATCCTGCAAAATACAGTAGCAGGATATTGTGAAACTTGCAAACCCACCAATCTATGTCACTGAAGACAACACATGGTTTGCATGTATTAGTCAATGAGTTTATGTTGTAAAACAGCAGAAGGTATTTAACTGCCGAAGAAGTCCACTTTCATTTTGGATAGAGGGGTAAAATCCTCAAATATTTTAAGATGTGACTCATTCCATTTACCAGAAAGATTATTACCACAGCTCATAGCAAAAAGTATCTGGGACTTGTTCTATATTTGTTATTGTTGTTTCCCACAAATGCCCACCAAGTGCACACGCTCGTTAAAACTAACAGTTGAAATTCCACCAGATTTTTCAATTATGTGTCCAGGAAACTCCAGGTTTATCGCTTAGCACGTATTTGATCTTTGTCTCATTCACACAGTTACACATAACTCTGGAACAAACTTCAGTACACATTTTTTCTACAGATATAAGTGAGTTTGGCTTGCCACAGACCAGTTCTCTGGCACTTACCTCTTTATGAACACAGTGTGAACATTTTAATCCTGACCTACAGCCAGGTCATCAGCATGAAAAACAGGACACTTGAGGAAGGACCTGACACCTCTAGACAGCCTCATTCCCTCTAGAGGTTTTTTGACCTTCAGCTGCTGTTTCAAACTATCTCTATCATCTTATACACTCGCCCCTCTGTTCAATCTATCTATCCTTCCACTTTAGCAGCTTGCCAAATCCATAAACCCAATGGCTAAGGTCTGACATACGATGCAAATTTACTACACTGACCTGCCAGTTCATCTTGCGTATTATTGTAAGGAGCATTAACTGCTCCATCTACTGAGTCAAAAGCACAGTTCTGATGCGTTCGTTGGGTTGAATGCATTAGATTCAACTGATTCTTGTATCTCAGTCATTGGCAGCTTTCATTATAATACTATTTATAGAAGCTTTCTTTCTCCCCCTTTTTCTCCAAGAAGCCAGCACTAGCTGATTTCTACAAAATACAAAACAAAACCCCCCAAAACCCCCCCAAAACTATTCATTGTTATTTAATGTGTAAACTTACTTAGACTGGAAAAATGGATTAAAAGAGCACATTTTAATTTGAATATCTCCTAGAAAAAAGTGGAGCTACTCCAAGCCTTTTGGTTTTCCTGGCACACATGGCACTTCTGCCTGACACCTTCCACTAACTCGTTTTTAATTCTCCCGCAACTGTTAAAACAAACTGTGAAGACAGAATTTCTTCTTCTGGGTTACACTTGCAAAATTTTTTAGCTGCACAGACCAACTCAAGTTTCTGGAAAAGCAAAGAGGTATTTCTGGGAGCGAGAACAGTGATTACTAACATGGTGGTAGCATGAAATACGTTATGGTGAAGATACACTTGTATTGGGTAGAAACCACCTAAGGAAATAAATTTGCCTCTCTTCCCTTCTTGAGTAGCATGGAACAGCACTGTGCAAATTTGTGTGCTTTGGGCTATAGGCTATGTACTTGCAGACTCATAACTGCAGTATAACAGGTACTGCACAAATATATTTATACTGTATCCAAACCACAGATAGTTTAGATGTTACCAAAGTGGATATCTACATCAGCATCCCCATTTATTGCTGGTTGTCTATGTCTGTGTGCTTCCAAGCAGAGCCAATTTTTTTGTTGTTTTTCTTTATCAGTTATTTAAATGTCTGAAGGAATCACAGTATAATAATGCATGAACACTCTAAATCTCTTCATTATTCCTTTGGTTGTCTTCCACAAAATGGACTTGTCTAGATTCCGGGCAGATAGAATGTCTCATCACAATTATACAATCTTTCTCTAATATTTTAGTTAACATGGATACAATTGCTGGTCGTGCATTTATTTTCATTTTATTGCAAATGATGCACATGATTTCCAGAGTGACTTGGACAATTTAATGAAACAGGTAACTTTTCCAGTTTTAAACTGATTGGATTTTTCTGCAGCTAGCTAGCTCAGTTTATTCTAAATAGACTTTTAGCAAATTTTACTTTCATATAACAATTCACTTCAAGTAACAACTGCAAATAAAAACGTGGTCCAACATCTCATTCCCAACAGACTTTCTATTTGGCCAGCCAATGTCTGATTAAGAAGTTCTGCTTAAGAATTTTTAACTACTTCTGATGACTGTCTGCCTGGGAATATACTGGAAATATAATCCTTGGCCCTAGTGCAGAAAGCAACATCTGCTTAAGTTTTGACTAATAAAAACACACCCAGTATTTTCGTTGATGTCAAGGAGGGGACTTAGGATTTGAATTTGGATGAAGAGGCACAAAAAGGCAAATCTGCAGCAGTTTTCCATGTTAGCTTGCAATTTTCTGAGCTTCACACCTATCTAAACCATGGGTGGAAAATGGAAGTGAAGATGGTATTTCCTTGCACTAAATCAGTCTTTGGAGAAGTCTTTACAGGTTGTAATGGTTGCATAAAATACAGCTTCAATAAATCTAGGACGCATCATGACATTATAAATAATATGCCACTAGACATTGGTGAGCACACCATTAGCTTTCGACACATTCTATGTATGTTATTCTAATAGGTTCTTTATCCTTTTTCTTGAATTACAGCATTGCTGATTTATTGAATAGCTAATTCATTAACTAGCTATTATGGGCCTAAAATTGCTTATGCTTTATCCTTCTTTTATACTAATTCAAATTCAAAGATTGTTAGTTTAAATAAGTAATGATAACATTTTATTTCTTACTCCATCAATTTAGTTGCATATATCATTATAGGCTGAGGAGATGGTAAAGTAAAAAAGCTGTTTGTGGAAAACAATAACAGTATGGATCAGTGCCATAGATCTTTTAGTCATTAAGCTACTGAGCTCCCCCAAAGGAATAAGTAAACATTCCAGCGAGCCAATATATCCTTGCATGTACTGCCATAGTCAAATCATTCAGGCCTTATGGTGTATTGGTGCACCTTCACAGTGCACTGAGGTCCTGTTGTGCTACAAAAGAGAGAAGTGGAGACATAGAAACAGTCACTGCCCTACTAGAGCTTCCAGTCTGAACTGCAGTTAAAGCCAGATGCTCTGAACAGAATGAGAAAGTAATGATAAAAATCAAATGCATGTTTCTCTCAGTATTTTTTAAAAAGCATAAAGCTGTAGTTTCATTCCCTTGAAAACATGAAAAAGCACCACAGTCTGTATAACTTTTCATACGGAAATTCATGAAAAGGATATCAATGTTGTCCAGGTTTCCATAGTATTCCTGACAGATCAGAATGCCAAATTTAGTGGTAAAGTCAATTTCCTGAAGTGGATCAGCTAGTACAGTAGACCTGTCTATCTTCAGTCATTTAAAATATAATTCAATTGAATTTTTCAATATCAAACAGAAGAAATTAAAATCAAACTGAAATAGAAATATCTGTTATACCTTCATGAAAGAATCAGACAATATTTAAGTGGTTCATATATGTATGAAGAGCAAAAAGCTCTGAGATAAAAGCATTCAAGTATATCATTTAAGTAGAATAAAAGAGGATTTGTATGATGAAAAGGAATGCTAAATAAATATCCATTGATAATTGAGCTGAGCAATGAAATTTTAAAAGGCTGTTTTGTGTGATTCTGGTTTTTGGTTCTCTGAGTGTCTGAAAAGCCCCCCCCCCCAATACTTCCATACTTTCCCTCTTTACAGTTCCCGCTTCACCTTGGTTCATAAGATAGGCAAGGAACATAAATGAAAATAAAGATATCTGACAACTCAAACTGTGTCTTTTTGAATATGCATACAATGCAACAGTCAGATTTCTCTCTTATATTTTGTACTATAACCATTTAATGGCAATTTTGCAGTGACGTGGTGAAATCAAATATGGTTCACAAAATTCCAGCAGAAACATGGAATCTACACATGTGGTATTACAAAATGTGCACACTGAAATATTAATAGTGCATAGTGAATTGCCAGGATCACTGAAGGTGTTATTACTCTACTGCTTAATACAATGAGATGCAGAGATCCTTAAACATCAGCTTCACTACCCTATCAACTCCAAAATTTTAAGTTATTCGGCCATAGCACTGAGCTGAAACTAGTGAGCTCCTCCTCTTCAGCATTGGAAGTTTTTAAGGCACAGGGTAAGATCAACGCAGCTTTATGGTTTCCTAGATTCATGTTTATGTGTCCAAGCTTCTTTCCTCCTCTCCTAATTGCACTGGGTTGGTTGTGTTATGTGCACACTTGCAGAATGCATGACATTTCTGTTGTTGCTGCCATATCCACATGGAAATCACAGAATCAGAGAATCTTCTGAACTGGAAGGGACCCACAAGGATAACTGAAGTCCTACTCTTGGCCCTGCACAAACTTCTTTATCTCTGTCAGGCTTGATGTTGTGATCACTTCCCTGGGAATCCTGTTCCAGTGACCAACTACCCTCTGGGTGAAAAACCTTTTCCTGGTGTCTAACCTAAATCTCCCCTGACACTCATTGCCTTGGGTCCTGTCACTGGTCACCAGAGAGAACAGATCAGTGTCTGCCCCTCCACATCCCCTCATGAAGAAAATGCTTTAAGATGGAAATGATCTCATCTGGGAACACTTAGAAAGATAAAATAAAATAAACACCATATTTTATTGCTATAATAATACAGCAATATTATTGAAAGACTTGAAAGACTATTTGCTCTTTGCAGATCTTTTGATGACCATGAGAAATTATTTCATTTACACTTATGTGCGAGAAAGAAAGAAATACGTTTAAGGCAAAACTCCCCAACACTGCGGGGCAATGGTGAAATTTAGTGTGTGAATGGTTTCTTTCACCTCCTTCACTCTTTGATTTTAGAAGGAAGCAATTCAACATCACTATCTTTTGAAGGAGAGATCTCCCAAACATACAAGCAGCACACAGAATGAACAGTGGCAGGATAACAGAAACTATTAAACCCACTAGAACAGATAAAAATGAACAACTAGTGCTGGAGCTTATAGTTATGGGTTGTTACTATAATAATGGTCGGGCTAAATAAGTTGAGTGATAAGAAAAGGAAAAATGCATCTAAAAGTTTTATCAAGTGCTCACAGAGTTTTAACACACAGCAACAAAAGATAACCAGATTGTCCTGGGAAGGACAAATGTCTCAGTCAGGCATTTTCAAGGACCAGTTCTTCTTTCAATAGTAAGGTAAATGAATTGGTTGGTAGAGGCTTCAGCATCAGACCAGGCATTAAAATTAAACAATATTGAAGTGAAGGCTGCACTATATGCCATGTGCACTGGATAGGAGCAAAGATGAAATCTGTCACAAAGGAAGGGTAAAATTCCACACTGAAAGGCAAAAAGAAGCAATGTGGTGCAGAATGACCTTAATTAAGATCTTCAGATGCTCATAATTTATTGTGGAAGGTACAACAGATGTCTGAACTGCTGCTTTTTGAATGAAATTGACTTGTTCAAACAGTTACCGCAATGCTGAGGTCACCCCACTATATTTAGCTACAACTTTTTTTGTAAAGGACAGGCTGTTTTGTCTAAGCATAATGAGAGTCAGAAACAGCAGGGTGACCCTTGGTAATTGATTTTCATGGTTTTAGCACTGTCACAGAAAATTATGCTTAATTTTTTAGTTTGAATTAGTTGTTTTTTTCAATCATTGGTTTTAGTCTGCCTTTCTCCACAATATTAAAGAGCTGTTTAATGATGGGTAGTTTCTATCTTTACAGAAAAATATACTTTGTAAACAGATAATTTCCTTTTTAATTTTAAAGGTGTAAGCGCTTTCTCAAATCCTTCATTAATTTTTCTATGTTGTTCTCAGCATTGCCTCATTTCTACTACCCTTCTAAACTTATAAGAATCAGAAGTAGATGTATTACTCTACTGTCATGTCATTAGAGTTCTGATTTTGCAGAAGTAATGCTACATTCTAACAGTATGTTGCTTTGTAGCACAAAGAACATTGTTACTGCCATAGAGCTATTTGCATTTGCTATTCTGAAACATTGCGCTTAAGCAAGTTTCATTTGCCAACCAATTCAGAGCAGCCTCTCTGATCACTCTCTCCTTATCATTATTTACCCCTTTGTCAGCTCTGTGTCATCCGGAAGAGTTGGATTGCTTTTATGTGCTTCTCATGACTGATGCACTGAAAGCTTTCAGTCTATTATCAGTTCTGTAAATGCTAGAAATACATCTGTTTTATGATGATTCCCCCTTGAGAATGGCATTTTGTCATCAGTTAATTGCATATATTTGAATTCATTAAATTTATGCTTCATGAATGCTACGTCTACTAATTTTTTAATCACTGTTGTTCAGCACTCAGACGACTGTCTTGATTCTGCCTCTATTGTGCCTCTATTATGTCTTTATGTGCTCTAAGTGAAATCCTCTCCAATGCAATGTGCTTGACAAGACCTTGTTTCCATAAGACTGTGGTGATTGATATTAATTTTTTACTTTCTCTTTAATTCTCTGGGAGATAACCTTGATTCTTTATATTTTTACACTCTTAATGGCTGGATCAACAGGCCTGTAGACTGACTGCCTGATGCATGAGTGCAGCTAAGAAATATTGGCTGTTCCAGCTTCAGCTGCTATAAGGGCTGGGTCTGGGTTTTCTCAGTAGAGAGTTCCACAGCAGCAATTGTTATCCCACAGACCAACCAAACCCCTTTTGGATGGCAGCAGCAAATCTTCTCACTGTCATAGTTTGGCACAAATTTGTCCGAGGAGTGCTGGCTGCTTGCGAGTCAGCTGCATGCACAGGAGCCTGACGAGTGCTTGGGAGTCTGAGGGATGCTTGGGAGCCTGAGATCTCTTTCCTTTCCTGAGAAAAAATACTGCCCCAGATGGAAACATTTCATGTGTCGATCTGGTTCAGAACTGCTGAATAAGCTGGTAGTTCTGTCCAGGAGCTTGAACAATTTTCCAGACTTTACTAAAAATAAGCATCAGCAAACTAGCTGTCTCCTCAACCAATGCTTTTGTTACTCTGGTTAAACTGTTCACCTTACATTATTCTTCCACTATTCACAAAGGCTATTAAAGCCTTAGTTAAATATTAATATAATGAAAAGCACTTTTACATTCATATGCAGTCTAATATTTCCTTAGTCCTGTTCAAGTAAAAACCAGAAATATTAATTTAAAACTTCACACCTTTAAATGTAATGACATTCATTCCCTATTCATGTACTCTGTCTTTTTTCTCCTTTGCACTGTACTGTAGGTTTATAAAAATTCAGTAGTTGCCTATATATTCATAGCATTAGTCTGAAACAGCTTATAATATTTTTGTTTTGTGGTGTACACAAAAGGAATCTTCTACTCTGAAGGGTTGTCCTCTTGTTATGTTTGTCTCATTTTAATTGCTGCTTTATTTCACAAGTCTGTAATAAAAATATAACAGATAATAACTAATTAATATTTAGATAATTCAAACTATTAGATAATTCAAACATTTTAACTCTGCCTTGATGTGGAGTAAACACTTTCATCCTGAAACATTAGGGATATTAATTTTTAGAGATTTTCTTCCTCAAAACACAACAAGTCTGATTCTCATTTGCTTCACATTGCAAGAAAAGGAAGAATCAGGTCTGTTATTCCTCGGTAATGTCTTTCCTTCACAGCATGTATCCAGACATGGTAAACTCCAGTCAACTGTAAGTTTTACACTTTCTGTTTCAGGTGGAAGAGTAAATGTTGCATTCCCTGTGCAAGAGCAGAGTTCCTCTTGACTCATACTAAAGGATGTGGTTGTTTTTTTTTTTTTCCATTCCTTTACATACATTTGTATGTATGTAACAAATTTGTATGTCAGTAACAAATGAAGGAAGTCTCCTCAGCAGAGAGGAGAGAATGGAGCTTCTCAGGTTGGATCAATGGGTCAAACAAATTTGTTCCCAAATAATTTAATGTTGATGGTTTTTGCAGCAGTGAGATCATTGTTACTGTAAAAGAATATTAAACTTTGTTTGTTTATTTTACATGTGTTGCTGTTGGAGAAGTTGACCAAAGTCTTTTAGAGTAATAAAACTGATTTTTTTCTTAGCAATCAGGATCTTCCAGCACATCCTTCCGTTTTCTAAATTCTCAGGAAACTTGTTCCACATGTGTAGATGGTTTATTTCCAGGACTTTCTGTTTCCTGGGCTTTGTAAGCTGTATTGCCAAAAGCATTAAAATCTAATCTGAAATAAAATGTGAGTGTAAAGAATAAAAAATGGGAAAAGGAATTTACACAAATGGCTTTCCTGAGCTTTGATTAAATGGAAGTATTTCAGTCAGTCTTCTCGAAAGCCTGCTCTTCTCAGAACTATGTGGAGGAGAAGAGTAATAATTTAAAAGTACTTAAAGTTTTATCCAGATTTTTTTGTGCCTTGAAAGGAAAGGGAAAATCTATTATCTAAGAATAACTTAAATGTCTGTTTATATTGCATTGCTTATGTTACACTGGCAATACACTTCTGTTACTCTACACCTGGATTATTTCTATATAATTTCAAAATGAACAGAGACACTGAGATGAAGTAGCTTGAGAAGAATATTATTCAAAGTTTTTGATGTTAATGAACATACAAATACGAGAGTTCTGAAGAAATTCAGTGTGAAACAAATCCTTTTTTCTTATTTATTGGAGCCTGCCTACCTGGAAGTGAGCCAAGGTGTTTTCAATGTTTATTTTGAGGATGCTGGTGGGTGGACATTGCTTATTGTATTCTACTTTTCACTAACCTTCTGAAGCATTGGAGGACTGTAGATTTTGATGAGTATCAATAAAAATATTTTAGTCTGTCCCTTGGATGACTTTTTAGGTGAGGGTTGAGTGTAGTTCTCAGTTTTACTCATAGAACATAATAAATGGACATTGGATTATTGGTGCTCCAGAGAACAGAGAAATCGCTGTGTGATTTCGAGTATGTTGAAAAGCATGTACTTTAGCTTAATAGACACTGGTGGCAATTTGTTTCTCCTGAAGTCAATTTCACCACACTACGGAATCAGAAGTAATACCCATCTGGTGTTTTATCCTGTGTAAAGATACCATTGGTCCAAGTTACCCCCAGTTAATCCATCAGCAAGAGCATTTTTCACCTATGAACTTCTAGTATTCAAGTTGTAAGACTGCCAAATGTTAAAGTGCTACATTGTTTCCATGTTGCATGTGATAGAACACCAATAACCAAAGCCTGGCAAATCTCAGAAGGACTTGCCTACATTTATGAGCACCCTCAAAAAAGCTACTCCTTTATACCAGACCAGGAACAAATGAAAGGAAAGTGCAAGTACTAGAAGATGTCATCACCTTAAACCTGTGGAAACAAGGAAAAGAAGTTGAAGAACTTAGGATCCAGGTCCTATAGCAATTTAATGGGAATTGAACTTCTCATACTAAGTCAGAAACGCTAAATTTGGGACCAGATTTTGAAAAGATTTTATTCATTGAATGAAGAGATGCACACAGTCATGTCCTCGGAAGCATGCTGGCTGCCTAGCACAGTAACATCCCTGTCCTGTAGCTTGAGCCAAGTAATACCAGAAGTAGGTAAAGTGTTTGAAATCCTCCACTTCATTTTTCTTACGTGTTGCTTGCTGTTGATGACTATTAATTTTCTGGCCATTTAAGAATACTTTATATTTATTCTTAGTCAGGAGGTAAAATAGCAGATAGCATATTGCTGTCCTGAGGCTACTGTAGTAATCATGAACAATCTTTCTTATGCCAATTCTTCCAAAACACATTTCACAGGAATTAAAGTGAATATTTTCCTTCACAACAGTTGCAGAGATGCAATTAAATCTTTCTTTGTCAATGATAATTATGTATTTCTAATCCTTCATTGATTAAGTAAAAGACTTGTTTTAAAGCTTTTAAGCTGGTTATTTTTCAAACTTTCACACAAATAATTTCAGAGAACTTTGGTAACAGAAATATTGGTAAGCCGCCCCCAGTATTGACCAACCCAACATCAGGACTCTACCGAAAAGGAAGGAAAGGCACTTGGAAGTGTCTTTTGCTACTTCCTGCTTGCTGCTTGCAACAGAAGAGAGAAAAAGAGATGTTAAAAGTCAAAACCTGCAGTAATTCCCAGTATGAAGACTATCAGTTAAATCAGTTCCCATAATCTACTTTCCAGACCCAACACTTTTCCAATAATAATATTATAATCTCCCTGACTCATAAATTTCTTGAACTCTTTTCTGTATTAGCCAAAAATTTCCTCACCCTGTTCCTAATAGACACATTAAAAAGACAGAGGTTGTGGTAAAAAAACGTTACTTAATAACACTTACTTCTTCCAAAAGACTACCCAATGTCTGCTTACAAAATGATCCCACTGTGTTAGTAGCTGCCTAATTAAAATTACATGCAGCTCTCAGAAAGTAAAGCATGTTTATAACAAGATGATATGTACTCTATTTTAATGTACTGTCTCATTCTGCTATTAACTAAATGTTGCATTTGTTTGATACCTACAGTGCTATATGTAATTGTTAACATGATGCCTAATGAGCATGTTCAGTTACTCCTGATTTATAAATTTTTCTTGGAAATTTCTAGAATTACATTTCGTTGTTGTAGCTACATCTAGCAATTGCATTCTGGTATATAACTTCCTGTTTGGAGAAAATAGTGAGGAGGCTGCCTTGTCAGATAAGGTTTTGCACGAAGTATCCTGGGCAATTGCTAAGACATGAGGGAAAATGTTATGATATTTCCATCACAGGGGCTTTTGTTGCAAAGTTAATGAGACAAGCGTGGCAAACTGATCTGTGCTCCCATGTGCTATTATTAATGGGAAACGTCTGAAAAATATACATTGTGATTTGCCTGTAAGTGTGAGCAGGAACCTGTGGGAAATCGTGTCTCTATTTAACATATAACGCCTTTCAATGTCAGAACTGTTGATCATCATCTCTGCCCCTTGCGCTCAGCTGTTCTGTCATGAATAAAGCATCTGGGAGTGGAGCTTCAACAATTTATTGTTTTGAGTCTTATTGCCACAGAATAAAATCACTAGTGTCTCTCGTGTGACAATCAAGAAGTCTAAGACAGACAACTTGAAACACAAACTGTAGCACCTCTGAAACATCAACACTCCATGGAACTATTTCTTACAAAACATATCTTTAAACAAAGCATGCTTCATTGCTTCTCTATGTAGCATATGGTTAAAATGCCTTATTGCCTTTAGGATATCCTTTTAGTTTTACAGATAAATATTTTTTTCCACTGTTCATTTTCCACACCCATTGCACCATTATTCATGATCATAAAGTAGTCAATTAGTTAAGATTAAAATATTTGGTTATAGTCCAGACCTCTGGCAACATAATTTCACTCAACTTTATCTTTCTACCATCTTTTTTAAAGCTAAAGCCACTGGTAGATTTGAAGTAATAACATCACTGTAATTAAATCCAAAAGCCTTTCAGAGAAGAGGTGAAAATAGGGGTCCTTAATCTAGTAACTTGAAGACAGAGGAATTGCTTTACAGATACTGTCTACTAGATATTAAAAAAAATAATCAGGAAAATATTAATTGGAAAAAAAAAAGAAGGAATAAATTTTGTCGGGTTAAGATCTAAATCAACAGCAGCTATTCTCTTCCAGTAGATAATCAGCAGCTAGTTTCTTTCAGTATTTTGGCTTGCCAGGAATAGTCATATAATACTGAACAATTCAGAGGTCTATTTAGACTGTAGTCTGATTGACACAGATACCATTAGCTCTGTGCTTGTGCAGTGCTTGATCAACTCCATTACTTTCTTTTACTCTATTACCCTTCAAGACAGAGCCTTAAACACTCTCTTCTTCCCACTTTTGAGACACTTAGCTCTGTAAACTGGTTGGTTCCTGTAGCAGAAATCAGGAAGGAAGAAAAAGCCCCACAGCATGACCTTTCTTTGATATGTCCTCTGCTAGGATATAATTAAAAAGTAATCATTATCGAACAAGACATTTGTCCAAACATATAAATTTTATATAAATGAGTGCAAAAGTGTACATTAATATTTCTGATATAGAAAGTCAGTAATTTGATTTGTTCAGTGTGACAGTCATTCACTGTCATTTTTAATGTAGCTTTTACATGAATAGGTGTATCAATACAGAGACTATTGTGTGGGAATGACTGACCGACTAAGAGAGATTAAAAGTTTGAGGTACAGTTCATGAGTGTTAATGATAGACCAGTGCTATTTTTCATGCAGTTAAATGGTCAGGGCTATTACTTTTAGAAAAAAAACCAACCCAAAATCTGTATTACATTTAACAGGCTCATTATAGGGAGCTTGATAGTATTTGACATTAAGCATTATTAATTTTCAACAAGGAACATACAACTAGTCTTTTCACATGTATATGATCAACAAATGCAAACAATGCAAATAAAGCAATTTAAAAAATAAACGATTCAGTTGTAACTGAATAAAATACACTTGAACTATACCTGTTGTGATGTAGATTGAATGCAGGAAGAGAAGTTGACCATCTACCTGTCTTCTGTGCAGGTACCAGTTTTAGGCATTGCTCAAGTGTTGTTCGTAGTCCCCAGTGGTCAAAATGACTGCTACAGGACCTGGGTACATGATAGTGCGTTGAAGATGCTGTTGTGGTTTTGGTTCAACATTTTTTATTGCCAGCAGAGAACCACAGTCATATGACCTCTCACTCTTTCAGCTGCTTAGTGAGAAAAAGCAGGAGAAGAAGACAAACATGAAAGGGTCTTGCAGATCACAGTATAATTTCACCTTTCTGGGGCTGAAAACTTATATGAAATTATAAAGCCATTTACAGAGGATAGAAAAATACCCACTGGAATTCTGGCAATATCTTAAAATCTACCAGTTCATTGTGAGGATATGAGGAGCAACAGCATAGACTCCGTGGATATTTCCAGTCACTATTTTATCTTAAACTTTCTATTGTTGACAACAACTTTTTATTAACTTTCAAAGAAGAAATTGCTTGGAAATAGCAATATTAGCAACACCTCTTGTAATAAAGAGAGGACATACATACAATTTGTAGTGCCATTTTCCATCATGACTGTGTGTGAATTATGGTCAGAAGTAGGTTGTCCTTGGAAGACAGAGTCTTTGGAAGACATTAAAAATTTTTATGAAAAAAGAATGACAGTATACTACACAAGCTAGTCCCAGGCTTTGTTGTGAGATGATGTCTACCTGTGATGTGAAGTATGAGATTTACAGCAAATTTTGGTATGTTGAATTTGGTAATTATTGAACCTTTTATTGACATTTCTGGCTGTAGTTCAGCCTCAGATCATTCTTATATTTAGGAAGAGCTAAACTTGATATGACTTGCAGTCAGTCCACATGACTACATCTTTGTGTAATCTGACTGCAGGTGAAACACAAAATATGTCTGGGCATTCCCTTTTAGGTAGTCATCCCTAAGGTAAATTGTGGGGCCACAGGGTTCAAAATACTAGTGGTACACAAGTCTGGCTTCACAGGCTAACTCTGCTTAACAAGGTAGTTTGGACATAATCCTAATTAATGGCCTTCAGAACAGCTCAATATCAGAAATGTTACAATGCAACTCATGTCAATACAGACAAGGCTGTGTTTCAAAAAAAAACATTTTCAGCTCCTGATCAGAGAATATGGCTCTTTTATAGATCCATAGGATGCTGTGAAGGGCTGGAAGAGCCCATAGGAGATCACGTAACCTATCCTTCTGCTCACAAAGGGTCCAATTAGAGTAGACTGTACAGTGCCTTGTGTGAAGGATAGCCTCAGTTTCTCCTGTAAACTTCCCTTTCAATTCATACAGATGATGAGTGAAATAAAAATAAAAACACATTTTTTTTTCCATGCAGACCTTCTTTTCAAGTGGAATTCAACACTGTGTTCTGAACCAGCCCAGTATGAAGAGCAGGCACTAAACTTGATCTCTCAGTTCTATACCAGGCTCTAAATGATCGAATATTACTTTATCTTTCAATGCTGTTTTTCTTCTTCTATTTTCATCAGGGCTTTCTCTTAACCACGGGAGATATTTGGTGAAAGGATTGCACACTGCTATACTAGCAGAATAAGCCTAAGCATATTAAGGTCCTCCTCACCGTGACCTCCTGCATCCTAGTTCGGCATAGGACGGCAAAGGATTCACAGAGGCACAGTGAAAAGCTAACTCTCATGAGGCATCAGATCACTGCATGGACCAAAGCACAGGGTTATTTTTAAGTACTGTGTCCCTGTTCACATCAATTAAAATGACACAAAAATCTGTATTTTTAAGGAAATATTTTTATTCTAGCCAGGTACATGTCAAAAGCTAAACAACATGAAATAAATGACAAAACCTCACAATTTAAGAGGGGAATTATGATAATATCAATTAAAGCAGGACAAATGTTTTCATGTAACATATATTGTGAGATAATTATGTTGCCTGGGACAGAGTGTGATTTTTAGTCTTTGATATGGATAACAAATTTTCATCTTACATTTGCAACTTTCTTATTAGACCAGAGAAGCACAAATGGAGATTTGTAACTTTCTTATTAGACCAGAGAAGAAAACTGGAGATAGAAGGGGAGTTAGGGAATAAGATGGGTGATCTTGGAAAGAAAGTGAAAAACAAAAAAAATGGAGATGAAGAGTAATATAACTGAAAAAGAGGAAACACGTATTAAAAGGTTGCTTTCTTAATCTAAAGAGTAAGTACCAAAATATCCAAGAACTTTGCTGCTAGCATAAATGAGAAGACCTGCTTTACTCCTTTCTGTTTATATTGAACTGGCAGGAAAGAATCACATATGCCTTTTCTGAGCCCAGATCCTGCAAGACAGTGATGCAAGACAGTGGGGCTTCTGCTTTGGGTAAAATAAATCATGTCAGTAAATCTTTGCATTACTGTACTTCTGTTGTGAGCTTTAAGATGGGAAAACTTCACAAACAGCTGTAGGCAATTGTTCATAGAGATAGCACTGCAAGGACTTTGTCCAGAGAATACTCCGTTTCAGGGTCTGCTGACCCTAAACTTTTTCTCGTCCAGAATTCCATATTTCTGAGTCTTTTCATTTCCCACTTTTGGCTAAAGTAGTCAACTTTGTATCTTCTACAGATTTTGCTACTTGACTACTCACAGTGAATGCAATTTTTATTAGTATGGTGTGAACTTCTTTTGTCAGGGGAAGATTTCCCGCCTACTTCACATCTGAATCCTCACTAACTTTTAGGTGTCTCTGAATTTTACCATTGTTGTTTAGCTTCTGAACTAATTTCTTGTGTGGCATATAATGAAAAAAATCCTTTTCAAATCTAAACTAAATTTGTCAGCAAATTCTCTTTTCTGTGATAGTGAACACCAGGAAACTTGGTCTGAGAGTCATGAGTGAGGTCTCTCCGATCTTGTTTTTACAAGGTACCTTCAATATAGAATCACCATTTTAAATGCATACATGTCTAAAAATACATAATTTGTGTGACACCCAGCAACAGCAAAGAAAATAAAGAAGACTACAGAAAAGGACTTAAAATTGAGGAGAACCAAAAGGCTCATGAGACACTGATCCAACACAGATCACATAGACCACTGGATCTCCGCTTGAACACCCATGGATTAAAACACTAAATTTTTTTCCGTGTTTTGAAGATGACACCTGGCTCTGATTGAGCTGACAGTTTGAGATGTACAGATAGCACAGTATACCCCTCCTCTTTTATATTAGGAGCTAGCTCAGGGGCAGCTCAACTACTGAAGAGCGGGTGCAGTCTGCCAGGGCAGATGTCCTTTCTGATGCCACAACACTAGGGAGTAAAACAATATATTTGCAGCTCCACCTCCCCTAAGAGTCTTGATGTCCTTCCTTTTCTGAAACAGGGGAACAAAGGTTAAAAAAAAACCAGCTGGCAAGGAGTTTGGAAAATAGAAGTGGGAACAAAATGACTAAGAGAAATATGAACAGAAAAAGCAAGAGACTGTTAAACAGGAAATATATTGGGACAGGAGAAGATGGAGGACTCAGATAAAGAAGGAAGAAAACAGTAAATGTGATCACTGAATGCTCCAAGAGGGAATACAGAAAGTAGAGAGCATTGAATCATCAATCCATCACAAAGGGCTCCAACACCAACCCCATTTACTAGACAAATGTGCATAAATATTCTTGTAGACAGTTAAAATGTTGCATTTTGAAGAAGAGAGGACTTACATAAATGTATTAACAATATTAATGATTTTAGATTGTGCTGGGTTGACCCTGGCTGCATTTCAGGCGCCCACCTAAGCTGTTTTATTACTTCCCTTCTCAGTTGGATGGGGGGAGGAAACACAACATAAGACTGGGCTGAGATAAGGGCAGGAAGAGATCTCTCACCAGTCACCATCATGGGCAAAATGGACTCAACTTGGGGAAAAATTGATTTAATTTATTGTCAGTAACATCAGGATAAGATAATAAGAAATAAAATGAAATTTTAAAAACATTCCCCCCCCACTCCTTTCACCTAGGCTTAACTTCACTCCCAATTTCTCTCCCTCCCCTCCTCCAGCAGTGCAGGGGGAACAGGGAAAGGAGGCTGTGATCAGTTCATCACAAGTTGTTTCTGCCACTCCTTACTGCTCAGGGAGAGGACCTCTCACATGCTGCCCCTGCTCCAGTGTGGGTCCCTTGTCCAGGGTGGAGTCCTTCAAGAACAGACTGCTCCAGGGTGGGTCCCCTATGGATTCACAAGTCCTGCCAGCAAACCTGCTCCAGTGTGGGCTCCTCTCATCATGGGTCCTGCCAGGAGCTTGCACCAGTGTGGTCCTCCCATGGGCTCACAACCACCTTCATGCATCCCCCTGCTCCAGCGTAGGGTTCTTCATAGGCTGCAGGTGGATATCTGCTCCGTGGTGGACTTCCATAGGCTGCAGGAGAAAATCCTGCCTCACCATGGTCTTCAGCATGGGCTGCAGGGGAATCTCTGCTCCCATAACTGGGACATCTCCTCCACCTCTTTTTCACCGACCTTAGTGTCTGTAGGGCTGTTTCTCTCACATATTCTCACTCCTCTCCCACTGACGTTTTTATTGTGCAGGGTTTTTTTCACACTTCTTAACTATGTTATCCCAGAGACACTACCACCATTGCTGATGGGATTGGCCTTGGCCAGCAGTGCATCTGTCTTGGAGCTGGCTGGGATTGGCTGCATTGGACACAGGGAAAGCTTCTTCCAGCAGCTTTGCATAGGAGTGACACCTGTAGCTTCACACTATCAAAGTGTTACCACACAAACCCAATACATAGGCAACTGATTGATCATTGTAACCCTGACTGTGATCAGTGGAAATTTTGACATTGTTTCTTTGTAGTCTGTTTTTCATCTTCAGAGTGTCAGTGTTAATGTAAAAGTGAGAAATGAAAGATAAAAATTATCTGTAGTGCAAGCAATGATCTCAGGTGGGTGGTGGATTATCCTGGAAGATTTAACACTGAGGATTTATTTTTGAAAAACTTGATCTAAAAGCTGTGTTTTGTACTGCTTCTGATAATACTTACAGATATTGAACTGAAAATAACTGAGAAGATGGATTTTATCCCAGTGGAAATAAGTGTTGGGATAAAGCAAAAGGAGAAGGCAGACAAAAGCAGCAAGGCAGTGAAAAAATCCTTAAGAGGTCAGCTCAGCAGTGCAGATAATGTATAGACAGTGTTATGGTACGTGTGCTGCAAACAAACATCATGTTGTTGTGTGTTACAGCTTCACATCCACAGCAGGACTCACACCCAGAAAGTTCCACAGGGTGGGAGCTTCACAGCTAAGATGCCTTTTCTCATGTGAAGAAAGTTGATCACCATCATGTGCTTCACAAGCTTTATTATCCCATTGACTAAAGAGGATACTCCTCTCTCAAGTTTTGTGTAGCTGATAAGCTAGCTGTTTAGAAAATTCTGTGGCCTTTTTTTTAAAGTAAAAAATACTAAGTGTTGTTAAAAAAGTCTACTAAATTTTATCAACAGACCACGTTAATTTACAAATTATACATAATTATAAGCTCATTTTTAGCTCCACAAATTATTTCTTTTTAAGATTTTTTCAAATTCATGGTCAGTAGAGCTTCATTAATTTCCTTCCTATTCATACCATCTAGGTGTATTGTTTATTTGGTTAATTTCTATTCAGAGCAGGTGATGTATTTTAGTGAAAACAGAAAATTTCTAAAAATATGTTAAATTCTGTAATCTCGTATGACAAAATTTACCCACTTGTGATACAGTGTCATTAAGACATTTTTCCTGTTTTCGTTCCCTGAAAATTAGAAAATATTCATGTCACTTATAGGTTGATAGATTGCTGCATAGTCACATTATAGTTTCAAATTGTGCATGTGCACACAGACTTAAGTCTTGTATTAATTTAACAGATACTGGACCTTAGCTGTCTGGCTCTTAACTTCCATTGAGTGAATTACCTAGTGGTAGAGAGAAACCTTTTCAACAAGCTTCAAGGGCTACCGTGAGCTGCGTATGAAAAAGAGCAACTGGAGATCCATTTAAATGGAATACTGTTAAAAATGAATTCTCAAGAAATCAATTTTATATATGAAGCTATGAAATCTGTTTTTCTCCTTCTCTGGATCTGACAAAGCCACCTGCCAGGTCTAGACTCAGCATGTGTAGCTTCTGTTGGTCCATAAATTATCAAAGTTACTTGCAGAATCTCAGCTCTGTTCATTTCCTGCTATTATTTTTCTTCTCACAGCTCCATGATAATATAGACGAAAAGCATTTCATTAGACACTGTTCATGTCTGAAAGCCAGAAGACAAGTAATAAAGAAAAGATATCTGGCATTGTGACTCGGGAGGTCAAACTAGCTGAATGTAAACATAGATGTGGAAAATTTACAAGGAGGAATGCCCACTGGTCCCCAAGGTTTCTGTAAGTGACAAATACAGTTGATCCACAGTCATAAAAAAGAGTCAAATACACTGCTGAGTGAAGAGTTTTGTTGGCTGCCTCCCTTCTATTGCACACAAATGTATCTACCTTCAGTGTGTCATGAAAGACACTAATTTGTGCATTTTCAATGACTTAATAATAAATGTTAAGTAATTTACAAAACAGCAATCAATAAAACCTGCTGTTTAAAAACAAACAAAACAAACCCCACAAAGATTTCAAGATGTTTTGAACATGCTTTCCAACAACTTTATTTCTCAATATACAAGTTGGCACATCATATAATAAATGGCTGGTTATATTTATGATCATTCATAGCAATGAATGCTACTTTTGTAGCATTGTCCCTTTGTAAATGCATTTTAAAAGAAAAACAGAGGTTAAAATTTGAAGAGTTTCTTGTTTACTGAATTCTGAAATGATACATTAAGAACATTTAGTAGGTGAAGCTCATTATTGAAAAGGCATGTAATTATTTTGTTCTTTAATAAAACATTCACTAAAATACAGGGGAATTAGATAAATAATACAAAGCACCCAGAGATCGCTACTGTAATTACAAAGTAAGCAGACGTTTGATTATATTACTTTAGAAACGAAGGGAAATGAAATTATTTCTCAATAATTACAGGTCCTCAGGTATTTTCTTCTCCCTGAAAAAACAGGACTAAACAAATGCTGTGAGTCATCACATTTCTGTAATGACTTGAAAGGTCTAGCACTAGGAAACTCTCAGGAAAAACTGTTGGTTACATGAACATGAGTGATCAAACAAGCTGACATTATAGAATTGACAATCCATCTAGAATGTAATTTAAAAATTCATTAGAAAATTTGAAAATTCATTTGAAATTATTTATTGAAATTACTTTTTCACTTTTTACTTCTAAATTCAGAAAATCTTCTTACTTGGGTTTATGTTTGTTCAGCCTCCGTGGGTTTGAATGGAGACCTCTGACTCAGCAGTGTTTTGGTTTCACTCCACATAGTTGCAGGGCAACATTACATAATTTAGGACACTGAAATTTTGCAAACAGCTGCACTTGGTACCAGTACTAGGTTTTAATACAGACATTTTCAATTACAATATTTTCATTACAATACAGTAATTTTCAAGGAAGAAATAGCCAAATACCGTAGATGAAACTGAAATGACTTTGCAGCCTTAAGACATTGTTCATAAGGAGTCCATTTATCAGGACTCAATTTCTAAACAGAGTTAAAGGAGTAACTTAAAATATATTTTACACAAAAATGTAATAATGATCGTACTATGTATTGTCCAAAGTTCTGGTTTCAGTTTTCACCTGTTACTTGAACAAGTATTTAACTTTTAATTTTTCTTATGAGTGATGAAAACATCACATTAGGTATCTCATAAGCAACACTTTTTATGCAGTGCCTAAGAGCTAGGACAAAATATTTAAGATTTTGGGACAAAAAAGTATGTATTATATACTGGAATGAACTTGAATTTCTGTAGATAAAGGAAATGGTACAGAAAACTTTTGTTACTCTTTTCAGTTGAACAGATATTCTCTACTAGATTTTTTTAACTTGTGGTCAAAAGTTACTTTCCAAGATTGAAGAATAATACCACATAATCCAAAATGTAAAATGGACAGCTGGAGAGTGTCGAATACTGAACCAACTGATAGTGGGATTGAAAACTTAGCAGACATTTCCAGGATGTGCAAGTCAACATACAGTAACAAAAGAAGAAATATATGTCATAGAATCATATCACAGTATAAAGATTCCTTCTTGTCTGAGCCTGAGTAGTACTTCCTGTTGCCTACCTGTGGTAGGGAACAGATTGACTCACTCCTCATTGCTAACCTTTCCCTGACGTAAAATGTCAATAAGTTTACAATAGAATATTAAAAGGCAGTTGAAAGTAATTTCAAAGTGAAAGAATAAGCAAAACTCGTGGACACATATTATTAGAGTTAGGTTCTTTTTCACTAGAAATGAACTTTTCTCTGTAAAAGCTTCCTAAGTAGCAGCAATTTATATTGCATATATTGTCTATATGTATAAGGTATGCGTGCTTATCTTTGTATTCACACACATAAAAACATTTACATATGTATATATACACATAGAGAAATGTGTCTGTATTTGTACACTTATAATTACACACATGTACACATGCAAAGCAATACTTTATCCTTCAGTAGTATCCTGGCCCATATGGATATATATACGCTCACGTGTATGTGTATATGCTTACATATATGTATGTACACAGAGACACACATATAGGTATATGTATAAAACCTGTACATCCTGTATGCTGTAGGCCATTGCTTATAGCCATATTACAGGAAAAAAATATATACTAGCTTCAAAGCTTTCATAAAGAGTGATATACACAAATCCCAGCTGGGGTTCCATTTCTATTTTCCTTCTCTCCAGTTTTTTAACTGTACTCTTTGCTGGGTTAGTGGAACTGTTTCAAATCCTTCTTCTCAACGGAAAGATTCTTATGCTAACTTAAAGGCAGTCACAAGGATTTGGGTTTTTTGCCTCTTAAGTTCGACCTTCCTTAGGTTTGTATTTGTTATTTTCATGCTTGGGAAAAACATGCAGTGATTTTCTCACTATTTCTAGTCACCAGAAGATTTTTAACAAGGATTGGACTTAATGATCTCAGAGGTCTTTTGCAACCCGGTTGATTCTGTGATTCTGTGATTCTATGATTCTCATGTCCCTCCTGTAATTACACACAGATAACAAAGCATTCAAAGGTCACTAAGTCAAAAATTCTTTACCATCCCCCCCCCAAATGTTTTTAATTTTTCATAAAAGTGGTGATTACCTTTTATTACAACTCTTTTAGAACAGCTAAACCTTCACTGGGGAGCACAAGGTGTGGGTACAGCCCAACCTAACCAAAGTTATGCAGTAGAATTAGTAGCAAATAAAATACATTTTATATCCTGGGGATTACCCACTGAAGTGTACAGTGTGACAAAACCAGAAGTCTTTTTTTCTGTATAAATTGATATTTTTTTTACATTCTGTGGGTGTCAAAAGAAGAATGAAACCTAATGAAAGGTTGAAGCTTGAAAAAGTATCTTGGCAGCCATCACATCAGTCCCTTTTCAAGGACACAATAATTCTTAACATTTTTGAAGTGCAGTCTGAAATAGACAGAGGACTTCTAGCTGTGAACTTTCTTCTTCTTTTCAGGTAGAAGAAAGAGCTCTGTATACCTTCATCTATTTTTCAGAACCAGGCCTATTGCCGATTTTTGCCCAGCATAGAAATGATTTCTGGAATCCATTGTCAACTTTTTTTCCTCTCTCAGTAATTTCTGCCATAATCTCATGCCTCAAACTAAAGCAGTATTATTACTTCATAGTAATTCTTATTCATTCATTCATTTATTCTTAGTCAGACTAAGCAGCTGATCTCAGGAATGTCTGTTGACAATGGATTCCAGATCTGCCTTGAGAAATCAGCTGGTAAAATTCATAAAATGGTTAGTGTGAAAATCTTATTCTTTCCCTGCTTTTATGTAAAGTGATAACATGGCTCTGAGTTCTGGCTGATGAAGATCATCCTTGGTGCAGGAAGTATAGAGGCAAGCACAACTCTTCTCCAAAGGAGCTCTGTAAGTTGAAGTGTGTGGATATATTGAGGACAGGATCTCTCAGTTTTGTCTCATCTCGGGCATTACTGTGGGGAGGATCAGTGCAACTAGATCTCTTGATCTCTCATTACAGCCAACCACCCTGGTTTACAGGTTGCTCAGAGAGGTTGTGGAGTCTCCCTCACTGAAGATATTCAAGAACTATCCAAATGCACTGTGCTCTTTGATGACTCTGCTTGAGCAGGGAGGTTGGATCAACGACCCCACTGTGATCCCTTCCAACCTGACCCAACTGCGGTTCTTTGGTTTCAGAAAATGACCAAATCCTACTTTGATTTAAGTCTGCATAGTAACATTGACTGACTTTGTCAGAATTACAGACAGTATTGCCCGTCAGTGTCAAGTATTGCTGATCAAATCTAGATCTAGTGTGTAAGACCCCAGAAATAAGCATTACAACACAAACCTTTGCACACCAGGAATATAGTTAGACACAAATCAGCCTTGATTTGTCTTTCGCATGGCATACCAGACTAAATAAACAGAGGATATTCACTATAACTTCTATTATACATATGTTATTTTATTATTTATATATTCTATTGTTTCTATTAGAAAGTCACAACTTTGCAGGCATAGTCCAGGATCTGTATTTTGAAAATAGGGCAGCCCAATATCCTCAGATCTGCCCCATAATCTTTATTCCAGTCTGATATGTGGGCTCCAAATCTCAACAGAAACAAGAGTGGGAAAGAAAGTAAAAGTCTTCATGCTAAATCTCATATTAAATTGGAAGAACATGTTAGGAAGGAACTCTGACCATCACTCTGCAAGGCTCATGAAGATCAACATATTTTCTGTCATCTCTGTGAGATGTTTTCAAATAAAAAAGAACATCTACTGAGTGCTGAAAAGTACCTGAAATGATTCCTGAGAAATCTGACTGGCTCCATTCTTGGCAGCGTATTTCTGCTATCATTTGTGTCTGTAACAGACCACCTACTACCAACTCATTTCTGTTCATCAAACATATTTTGTCCAGGATCTTACTGCTTCCTCGTGTGACTTGAGGACAGCACTGGAAGATACTCTTATGTTGACTTCTCTAAATGTGATTTTCAATAAGACAACTTGAAGATCAGGTTTCGTGCCCTGAAAACAAAACAGTCAACTAAAAACCCCTAATTTTTAATAGCCTGTAGCCTACCTGTTAGTCATCAATTTATTCCTTTTTTAGTAATAAAAGAGGTTTTATGAATTAAAAGTATTCTTGCCATTATTATAGCTGAAAATGTCTAAAATATTTATTAGTAGTTTACATTCTCATAATCTGTATGCGTATACACATATTTTTACACATATAGGCACAGGAAATAGGTTTTGTTTAAATCACTTGTAGATACCTCACATTTGAAAATGTGAAGACACTGTAGATGTTTTTTTCCTGTATGTCTGAAAAGCCTCTGTAGCTGTCAGCTTAATAAGTGCATTTGATATCTTCTGTGGTATGGGGTGACTCTGAACTTCACAAACTTTTTCTTATTATCATCCATCACCACTCCAGTCAAAAAATTCCAGATCAAGAGAACATCAGATGCATCTTAATTGTGATATACTGAAAAAAAAAAAAGAGCCTGTGGATTTCTAGCAGTCTTTGTCAACAGTTTGTACGAAATGCTGATTTCCCAGGCAGAAGAATGTTTCTTTTTTTAATCATCTTCTTTAAGATTAACAAAGTGGAATGGTGAACTAAATTGAAAATGAATTACGATATAAATTATTTGAGAGTAAACCTGAAGCACAAGCAAAGATTGGTTATGATTTTACATGCAAATAATCCTCTATGCAGTTGTTAAAATAATGTATTTTTTATCAATTCAAACTATCTCATAAGGTAATAGTACCTATATCATACCACTTAAAGAGTAATAAATACCTTGTCCCAAATGCTTTTTAGCAAAATAAAAACCAATAATTAAGCACATAATTTACTATCAGTACTTGCAAATACATCTTACACACAATTTCATATCCAAATTCTACTCCGGATTCTTTCTCAAATGCAGTAAATTTGTCTAGCAGATTTATTGTATCTGTCATTTTTAAAACCAAATAAAACTCTCAAAAATATTTAGTTGTAGATTTTGTTATGCAGCTCTCATAGATGAAACACTTTGTGTGTTCAGGTTTTGGTATAGGGTGTTGTGAGGATTTTGTTAGTAAATGTTCTGGAACTGCACACTTTTTGGTTTGTGATCACTCTTTAGATCAGCCTCAATTCAGGTGGCAGGGCATTCAACAGAGCGTGTTCTTTCAACCAGTGCCATGCTGTCATGTGGGAACCCATTGTGAAGACAGAGACAGAGACATGGAACTTTATAACAATTTTAAGAATAATTTAGACAATTCCCTTTAAAAATGGTTATAATCCCCAGTTTATTGTAAATCCCTCCCTTGTTACCCCGGTTACCAAACTCCTCCCTTTTCTCCTCCCCCATTCTCCAAGTTTGGTCATGTCCCCGCCTTCCCTTACCATATATGTTAAACTCCTCCTACCTTCCAGATCCTTCCCTGGCAGACCCTATAAAGGGGGCTGCCCTCCTGTCAATAAAGTTCACTCCCACCTGGTTCTGGGTGCTGTGTGCCTGTGTGATCTTTGCTCTGCTGCGCCACAGTTCCCCGGGCCCAGAGTGTATGCCGCAGCCCTTTGGCTAGCCGAGGCATAGCACTGCTCTACCCCCGGAGTGGACCAACCCTCCACTTCCAACGGGCTGCGTCACTGTCAGAGACACTTTTGAGCTTTAGGTGGAGGTCTGTAGAACGAGACAGAATGTGAATGGAATGGAATGGTGAAAGGAGAAGTGATCTCAAGCCTCATGCTGGGAACTGGTCACAATCAATTGCTGATTTAGGGACAACCAAAGAAGGCATGAGCAGGATATTTGCATTGCAGATGAGTAACAACTGACAGTGTGAGCCATATCCAAAACTTCAAGCTGTATGAACAACTCTGGACAGTCTCTGAAATTTAGGGTGACATGAGGCATGATACTTTGATTTCACTTTGTCTTTGTAGAGAGCCTGAACATGTAGAAAGGACTCAAGGTATCTTATTTTTGTACTGGTCATATGATGTTATTACAATAAAAAATGAAATAGATTAAGACTCAAGACCAGGAACATTGGTGCAGCCTACCTACACAGTCAGTAATAATTTTAAAATAATTTTAAACTTTTAAAACTCATAATATATTCAGGTTTCCTCATTTAAATAGAATTAAAACAGCAGCATCACAAGTATCCACAAGTGTCTGTAAACAGCCAGTTCAATCATTAATTAGATTGGCATCAGCAGTATCTCTTGCTCCCATCATCACCAGGTTTGCCAATCTGGATCTCCCTGACTGGGGAGAAACATCATTTCTGTTGCTATGCCTGTTTGCAGCAGCAATGTTAAAATCACTGGACCCAATCCAGCCACCAGTTATGCCAGGTGTTGTAAGTGAATGACAATAGAAGATAATTCTTTAGAGCAAGAGTATATGATCTGAATAAAAGAAATGGACAGATAAGGGAGAGAAAAGACAGGGGCCAAGTGTCATCCTTCCCATTTTACTAAAGGGAAACTGTAATATAACAAGGTAAGGTAAACAAAAAGGTCTGGTAGATCTGGGATTCGGGAATGGATCTCCTTGATCGCTGTTCTATTAAATCCAATTTGATAGAAGATTAATTTTATATCCCTGCATCCCACCAACAACAATTTAAGTTGCCCCCTGTAGAACTCTATGAGAAGTGAATCGCAGAACAAAGGGAAACATAATCTTATGACTGTGTATTCACACACCTGCTTTCCAGTTACTCTATTGCCTGCTTCCTGTATATTTGAATTCTTAGTTGTCATCAGGCTTTTCCCCATAGTTTGATTATCCTAGAATTAACAAGTACCATATTTGTTCTAAAGAAACAATATACAGTAAAAAATATAACAAATGTTAAGATTAGACAGTATAGGAAAACAAGACTACTTTCACAGTCAAAAGAAGTACTACTTGGACAGTTTACAGATATCTGCGAGATGCCTTTCTTGTATTTGTTTTTTCCTCCAAATGTACTTGTAATTTGGATTCTCTTGGCATTGACAATTTTGCCTTTTTTTTCTTAGAGCAATTTGTTTTGCTCCTTCACAACAAAAGGTGTATAACAAAGGTTTCTCTGAATTTAGTTAAGGTAGAAGTATGTTTTTCTAGGTAGAGGCTTCATACACGGAGGACAATGCTGGATCCTCACAATAAAAATCCTTCCCTAGACTTTGCTATGGTCCCACACACATAATGGCTTTTGCACATCTGCAGGATACCTCACTTTACTTACTGTTCTCCCTGCACTTGGTGATGATACTGAAAACCAGATGTCACACGGGCCTGATCTGCTGACATACTGCTTACTGCTGAGAAGACTTCAGTAAAAGCAGAGACAGATGATGTTACTGAGCACAGCTTGGTAAAAGAATACTGGAAGAATGCTGGAGAAGCTTTATTCTAGATCTGTGTTTTGCACCTCTGCCGCTTGCACGTGCCTACTCAAACTAATTTGCTTTGCTTGACTGGCTGTGTGATTCTTGTGCAGAACTGGCAGATACCTATTTAAAGGATACCTTTCTTGAGCCACTGAAGTGGTTGAAATTATGTCCCCACAAGAAGCATTTTGCTGGCTCAGTTTTCTCTACCTCCTGGTGATCATATGACCTTAAGGAAAACACACTTTTTAGCACATCAAAAGAGTGAATGACCTGCATGCAGTCTGTTGTTTTTTTCTTTTTTTTTTCATCAGGTATAAAAAGCTTTGCTTTCTTTTTAGCAGTTTTCAATGAGATTACAGGAAGAAATCCTAAATTCATGGTTCTGAGCAGGACAGCATTGACAACATATAGCTTCATCTCAAACACTAACTGTACTGCTTGGGAGACCAAACTGGGATCCACAGATGGTACTAATTTCCCTTACTTAAGCACACAGCTTAGCAAGGTGGGGCAGCTTGGATTTCTATAAAAATCAAGTAAAGAAAACCAAATTGGACAGTTCTTTTTCACTTTCTTGAAAGGATCAATAATATATTTTTTGTAATGTTACCTTGAGTTGCAAAAGCTTTTCCTAGAGAAAATCATCTAGGGCTCTCTATAGCCTTTGCAATAATTGGAAGTAAATCACCTCTTTGAGAAAAGGACAAGAAATAACTAATTACATTTAAACATATTGATTTTATTTTAGCCATTCCTTGAAACAGACACAAAAAAATAGCATAAAATGGCTTTGAAATTCAGAAAATATCCATTCTATACAGGTGGCCTTAAGAGCTTTCACTGAGTTTTGACTACAAAGGAATGCAACTAAGAAAAAACAATACCATTCCTGATTCAACTCTGTTTTTTTACCTGGCTATTTTAAACTTCTACCTCCATTGTTTTTTGCATAATCATACTTTTTGTGTGCTGTTTTCCTTTGACATTTGCACTTTCAGACATCAGGAAAGTGAAGAGGTTACGTTACCACTAACCCAAGGGATCTTCTGATAATAAAGTAATCGGCAGCATTTTTTAATGCAGAGGGTGCCTCTTGGAAATTCTGCTTTGGATGAATCTCTGTATTATCACAGTTTCCTTAATGGTTCTTTAGAGACTGTCACAGTTTTCTTCTGATTTTACAAGATGTGTTCAAACCATTCCTGCTCATGAATACTGATAATACTGCAGCCCCAACTGTTAGCTTGTCCTTATAAACTGCAACAGAGATCTGCTTACCTCTCTGCTTCTCCTCTTCTTCCTCTGTAACTGGGAGAACATTTGCTGTCCAGTACAAAGAAAACGACTCTTAATTCCTATTTGAGATCCGTAAGAAATGTATTATACTGTGCAATACTGTGGTCCTACCTTTTCTTTAGGTGTTTAATTCAATATTGTTTTCAACATCACAGGTGTGTAGCAAATCTATTTTCAGCATTTCTGCAGTATTAGGCTCAGTTTATTTACCTCCAGTTATTACATAATCTGTTTTTATCACCAACTCCAACATTTTATTGTAACAAAGCTGAAGTGCATTAGGAAAGGTCTATTATTTCTTTGTCCAACAGGGGAACTTGGTCAAAAAACTGTGGTTGGTACTAAAGGACATGCTCAAGGCAATGTCTAAGTAATTTCTAACTCCTTCAATAGATAGTGAATTTCAAAATGATGGCTTCCAAATCCTTAGCGAAGTCACCACAGAATTTCAGGGAACCCCCAAATACTTACACTTTCTATTTTACAAAACTAAAATGCACCACATGCTTGAGGGTTTTCTCTTTGAGATACCTAAGGCCCCTTGTGATTGGCAGCACTGATTCACTATCAGTTTTTTCATTCTCAGCTCCACTAGCATCTGAATGATCTTCCTACAGACGCTAGTTTTTTCAGCTTCCTAGATACAGTAGAAATATGCCAGTTCTATTACTAGAACACTTGATACTGGTGTGGAATGTATGGGCCACCATCCTCAGTGTAAGTGCCTGGCTCTGGGAGACAATTTTAGTGTGGGGAATAGGTATTGAGAACCTGTAAAGTCATCTTCTTGATGTTTGACCACCTATTTTGCATATCCATTGGTGTCTACATCTGGGAAAATGTGCTAGGATGGAAGTTCCAAGTGATGCAGGAGAACCTTAGCATTTTGACCTTTCTCAGTAAAGACAGGGATTTGTCACTTTTAAGTTCCCTCTCATATATTCCATTGTCAAGGAACAGAAACCCAACATAGTATCCATATTCACACCTGTATAAGCCTAGAATGTTAAAACTGATTTTCCTTGTAGCTCAGATCTCTTTTCAAAGAATTTATCTAGCCCCAACTTGGTTCTATTTTCAGCCTTGCAGAATGTTGTTCCTATGTATACAACTTTCTCATAAACATTATCCTCTGAATCTTGACTGCTGGGAATATTATCAGCACAGTTCTTGCCTTTATTTTCATATATAATTGCTCCATTACTTGTTGTTTTGTTTGAAAAATCATTCTGTTTTAATCAGCTTTGGCACAGGAACCCTGCCTTCAACTACTTTCTGCACATAGTTAAGAATGTGTTCGCTTCCAAATGCAATTTAATCTGATTACTAAACAGAGGCTGAGTTCCTGAAAAATGTATTCCATTGCTCTAAGTCCTAATTTCTCTTTTTGCAGTTTCAGATAGGCGTCCTTCCACATGATGTTTCTGTTTTTTCTCTTGTCTTTCCTTGATGTAGAAGTTGTCGTGCATCTGTACCCTGAGAATGGGTTTGGCAGGTATCTGTGCTGAGTCGGTCTGACAGACTCGATGGGTAGTGATTTGACTCATTCAGTCGAATCTTGAGAGAAAAAGCAGAGGCCTATTCAATGCCTATGAGCACAGAGACCTGTTTTGGACAACAGCTAATTGAGGCAAATCCTGACACTAGTGTAAAGCATTTTTATGTTCACATTTCCAGATGTCCCACTGTTTAATGTGTCTATGCAGTCTGATGGTTGCTTTAGAGATGTTAAGTAGCATGGAACTCAATTACTAAAATATTAGCAAGCTTTTAATTACTTGTTTATTTTCCAGGTAAACAGTTTTTTCAACTGGCAATATTTTAAATCACCTTATTATCATAACTTGCAGAAAAAACATTCTTGTAAGATTTGGGAAAACATACCATGTATACTTTCTGTTATACACATAAATACGATCTGTCCTGGTTTTCTTCCAACACAAAAACAACATTTAAACTTAGAGAATACAAGTCCTATTTTAGCCACAAATAGTTTGAGGTTTCCTTCGCTCTGCCCCCACCTTTCCTTTGGGATGGTAGGATTTAAGCCTAGAAGAGCCAAGGCTGCAAACCAGGGCTCCCTCCTGCTCCAGCAAAGGGCTTGTCCCCAGCTCACAGAGGGTCGGGAAATTATAAAAGTTCATACTCTTGCTGCCTCAAATCTGTGTTTTGAATAGGAAAAACCATGCTGAGCCAATGCAACAATTGCATAGGGAAGCTGGTTATTTCCAACAATTCTACATTCTGCAAACTAATGTTAATTAATGTATTGTGATCCAATCATCTTGCTGGTCAGCTTTTCCAAAATGCTGTTTGATATTGTGCCTACTGACATTACATGAAGGTGGAAAATTTTCATAGAAGGATTATGCTGATAAAAGAGAATGGGAGAACTTCCTGTGGGAAGATACAAGAGAAAACAAGCAATAAACAGGTGAATATAAATTAGCAGTGAGGTAACACAAGTTTTGCCCCTCTCTACAGTTTAGGCAAAGATATTCTAATCGATCCTTCAGATGAATGAGTAGTAATGCTAATTATAAGAGGTGTTGTTTTCTTAGGTGCTCTAGCCAAGTAACAAGTCTCTTTAAAAATTGTCTTGGGGATGGGTGAAAAGCGTAAAAATTAGAAACAAACTTATGCTAGTTTCACTAGAAATTGTTTCCATATGCTGCAATTAAATTACTTGCTGTTGCCTTGAAGAAAGTTTAGAAGACTCTCTTATTAAAATGGTTTTTAAATTGCTTTTTACTTTTGAAACTATACACAGGCTCTTTTTAAAATTTGCCTAAATACAATTTAATAAGAGTAAGATCAGGCATACCAGGAAAAGAAATAAGATGAAACATAACAAAAGTCAGATTTCTCAAATTTTAAAATATTTCTCCATAGAAAAGATATAAGCTGAAGAAAAAATAAATTCGGCTAGCCTCTGTTAGGTGCATCTGACATTAAATCATGCAGCAAGACACATTTCCCTTGTTGTGGGAAATTATGGTGATTTTGGCAGATGTCCTGGAGACTGTTAATTCAATTTTATTGTTCAATGTTTCCATTTACAAGATTTCATAAAAGCATTATTTAAAAACACAGAAACAGTCTTACTATTTTGCTAAACATCAGATACGCTGTTTTGCTCAGTTTGCTTTTTGCAGAAATGGCAACACGAGATGGTCCGCTTCTTCATGTATTTTATTTTACAGTGCATATATAGCTACTAAAAAGCTGCAAGTGATCTACTTCAGTAGGAATTTTTCCTGATGCAAACATACAAGCTGCTTTTAATGACCACATTATGGTTTATGCCAGTTATTCAGCAGCCTTAGAATGACCAGAAGTTGCAGTACTGCAAGCAAACATAATAATGATATCATGTTATTGCAACATAACAAAACACGTCACTAATCCATTCAGGCAACCCACATTTTTAGATTATCAGAGTGAACTAAATTACTTTTGTCTCATTTTGTCATTAAAGCCTCAAACCAGCTATGATTTTGTGAAGTACAGAACCTTTTAAAATTCCTGTCTCTGAAGAGCATTAAGTTCACAAAAGTGAGTGGTATGTCTCTGGCAGAAAGTAGGTGATCGGACACAGGCCTGACCTGCACACAGACACTGTACTGGGCTTCTTGGAACAGTTGTATTAAGTCAACACGTGTCGTCTGAAAGATAATTTGGGCACTGAGAGTATAATTTTTGAATCCAGAATGGGAAATCTGGCTGTAATAACAGTTATAGAAGACCAATGCTGTGCTCAAGCTCAGATAAAAGCTCTGACTCCTGAACTGTACAAACATATTTAAGAACATAAGGGAAGATTATGTGCAGAAGATTATAAGCCTTTAGACAAGTCCAGAAAAGTTAACTGGATTATCAGATAATGTTGTTTCAGAGAGATGTCTGTCAGTGGACACTGACTGTTGCTGTACATATGCATGTATAATACAAATGTTATCACTTTGCCAGAATGTCCAGAGGAACAAGAGTCTGTGCCAAAAGACCGGTCTCTTATATAGCTCACAGATGCAAAGCAATCAAGTACACATGTTGGTTTGTGTGTGTAGGTGGGGCAGCATTTTAGAATACTAAGAGGACAGCAAGAAATCTGAATTTATGGGCTTGGCAAGGCAATATCAGCAATCATGGATAGTTAAACATCTTACATGAATGTCAAATGATAAAAACAATCCCTGTGATGAGGGACTGAAATCTATGTTTCTTCTTTTTCAATGTCATAAATATTTTCTTAGGCTAATCCTATGGAAAAATGTGAAACTCAAGCACCAGAGATGCTAACACTGATGAGTTGAAGACAGAGTTGGTCCACAAATTAAACCTCTGTGAGGTAAATATACACATCACACCTTTCCGATCCTTTCTGAAAGGATCAGCTTGCTTAGTGGGCTCGTTCATTCACAGTCAGCTATGCATAGTGTTGTAGGGTTTTCATCACCGTGTTTATTTATGCAGAACAAATTATGCAAAGGTGAATGAAACACACCTGTTACTTTGGGACCTACTCTTTATGCAATGCACTTTTTCCTTGTCTCACTATATGATTTTAAGTGGCATAAACCACATTTTATTAGACTATAAAGAAAATGCTAAAGGGCAGTTTTTAGGTTTCTCAAGTGATAATGTTTAAGAATCACTGAAAGATTTAATCTGGATTTCTCCAAGTACATCTTGATCTGATCTAGGGTGTGTCTAAGGAAGAGCAGTTCTAATGACCTTACAAGCAATAAAGCTTTCACATAGGAAAGTAATTGTTTAAAAAAAGCCTCCAATTCCAGCCTTCTAAATTTCCACCGCCTTTCTGTATCTGGGCATCCACTGTCAGTTTTTGCATAGATGAGGGATCACTTCAACAATGATGTTAGAACACTGAGATGGTAATATAGTAAAGTAAGGAAACCAAGCTCTTGAAGAGACGAGCAAAGCACCTGTGCATTTTCTGTGGACGAATCCATTATCCTTTCTTCTCCCCCTCCTCACACACACATGCATGACAGATTAAGAAAAAATTGTAGCTCAATGCTTATGGAGATTTTTCTCTTTCCTGGCAATTTTCATCAGTGAATCAAAGAGACGAAATCTTAGTTCAGAGTTCTAAAGTTTTACTTGGATCTCTTAAAAGAAGTGATTCTACTCCATTATTCTAGGCAGAATGGAGATGACAAATATTGTACTTTTAAGATTCAGACTTCAGAACCCCATATGGCCACACTGAGTGAAACTCGCAGGTATGCATTGTGAAGAAAATTCTTTCAGTGTTCAGGCAGAGCGGCTCTTATTTTAAGACTATCAAAGTCTTGAAGCAAAACAAGGCCCTGAAGAGTTAACTCAGAGTAANTTTAAGTTTCTCGGACTCTAGAAGAACTACTTCAGTGTAGAAATGTAGAGTTCTGCACTGTGGCAACAAATAAAATTATGTTGTTTTATTTCTAGGGAGAGGAAGAAAACACTTTCTCTGCTTTCAGTTTTCTTCTGTGTTAGGGCCAATCACAGGTCAATTTATTCTGGACAAGATAAGTCATTATTTTATTTTGATGCATTTAGCTGTTGAGAAACTGCTGCTAACCACAGTATTCATCCACAAGTCCATATCAGCTATGCTGCAGTTTAACACTAACTTTTCAAAATTATAAATCCAAGAGATGAGAAGCTGATTCCAGACCAATTCAGATAAAAATCATATTAAAGCAAAACCAGAACGTTTTACAGACCAGTAATTCTGCATTCTGACAACGTCCTGCAATGTTTGGAGCTTCAGTTAAGAAGTAAAAGGAAGAATCCTGCTAAAGGGTAGACAGACTTTATGGGTGGGTAGGGTAGAAGAATAGGTGATGCATGCTGAGTTTAACAACGGCTTACACATGGCATCAAAGTTTATTGCTATCACAACACAGCCAGTGGAACTAGAGACATCTTAAGTTCAGTTTCTTTACATATAGAACCCTGGCCTAAAGGAGAGGAGAACAGTGGATAAGAAAGGCAGTGTTTTGCTTTGTGGGAATAGAAAAGGAAATCTAACCACTGCAGTATGGTACGTCTAACGTGAACAAAGTGTTTTTCTTATGAATTGAATTTTTATAGTAACAATATCTGATACTTTCTTCCTGCCCATAGGGTGAAAATCTGTTTTATTCATGTTAGGCATTGCAATTTTTTCTGAAATAATACATGACATTGCATTTAAGTACTGTATGTAGTTTGACCTTTCTTCCTTTGAAGTATAAGGAGAAATTACAATGAGTTTTCTTACATAATGGATGATCTTTTCTCTCTTGTTAGCTTTGCCATGGAACATCTCTGTAAGGCAGTACAAACTATTACCCTTTTCTCAAATACATTATTTGTAACTGTAAGAGCATTCTTCATTTTTCTTACAATAAATTCATACAGGATTTCTAAAGATGAGTATTTTTATTGCCATTGCTTACTTACACAAATTCTTATATTAGAGGTGAACACTCAAAAGCTCTTTATTTCTGGAAGCAGTGCCTGGAAGGTCTGGTTTGAACCTTCATTGCTTTTGTGTGACCTATCAACTGAGAAAACAACTGGAAAAGATTCACAGTCAAACCAAGAGTGAACTGAGGAAGCGATGATCAGTAACAGATCTGGTAGGAGATATACAAGACTTACACCTTAGGTTTATTAATACTGATGAAAAGGGAATTGTTTCGCTGTGAAAAATTCAGAAAAAAAGGTTTTTGAAGTTTTCTTATTATATATTATATATATATATGACTGTTATAGTTTTCAAGTGTGCTGAAAACTGGGCAGGAATCTTTTCTTCCCTTCCCCCTGCCTGCTGTTTCGAGGGAGGTTGAGTGGGCAATTAGCAACATAAAGAAACTGGCCAGGCCTGACATTCCAAGCTGATGGTCCTTGAGAAGTCTGTGGGGGGGAGGAGTCTCTTTT
>VZRE01000480.1:87783-205309 GCA_013396775.1 Cephalopterus ornatus
TCCAACAGTACAGAGCACTGCAGGCTCTGCTCCTCCGGAGATCCAACAGCGCCCCCTGCCGGCCAGCACAGAGCACTGCAGGTTCTGCTCCACCAGCGATCCAACAGCGCCCCCTGCTGACTGTGGTTAGATTTGGGCCAAAAGCACAAACTGAACTGTTTTACTTTTCTTTAAGGGAATTCCTTTTTGGGTATAGGATTATTGTTTGGTGGGGTCTGTTTTTTTTCTCTGTGTTTTGTTGTTGTTGTTGTTTTACCAGTACAAATAGATCTTTTAATAAAGGGCTGTTATTTTTCTTTTTCTCCACACTTTCTCAATTGGAGCCTCTTAATTTCAGAATTACAATTGCTTAGAGGGAGGAGTTTTTGTTTGGTCTTTTCCTCATAACTCATCCTCCTCAGCAAAACACTTCTGTCTTATTAAACCTAGATAATGACTCATCACTTAACGACTGCTATTGAATACCCCAAAATTGCTTTTCCAGAGATTTTTGTTTAAATACTGTCTTGTCTATTATACAAAGCTGAAACCTGACTTTTTTATTTCCTCAGTTTTCTATTCTCTATGAGCTCAGTTATGTCACCTCCCAGTAAACTGTGGAGTATGATCTGTGGGAGGATGTCACTGCTCTGGCCCTGGACAAGAGCTAGCATGGAAACACAGCATTCTCCTGCAGTTAGCTTGACACATACTTCAGATCTGCACAGAACTTGAAGACTTACTGACCTGTCAAATCTTATAAACTTCAGTAGCAGAAACCTTCAACTGTGGTTCCTTTCTTGTGCCGTTATGCCCTGCCTCTCCAGCTGCATCCTTGCTGGCCAGGGAACCAGAGGCCCTTTCCCCAACTTCTCCCCTTCATCAAGTCACAGCATGGCAAGTGCTCTCAGGGTGTCACCAAAACTAAAGGTTTCCATGCCCAAAGGAGCACCATAAGCTAATGTATCCCTAAACAAAACCAGGAATTGAACCTTGCCCCTGGGACAGAACCAATATGTTGAACAGACCTCCTGATTGATATATTTATTAACCTTGGAGACTAGGTTAAGGAGATCCTTACAAATGATCTTTTATTGCCTAGTGGTTCCAAACTTTTATCATTTCATGCATGAGACACAACTTTACTGGAATACAGATTACTTCCACTAGGTTTTAAAATGCAATAAAAACTTGTACTTCTGACACTGAATTTTTTCGGATGGCATTGACATCAGGAAGGAAGCACATGACAGATATAACATTAAATAAACACGCAGGTAAATAGTTAAATAAATACTTACTACATTACTTTTGGACTTCCATAAAGAACCGGGAAAACAGTGATATATCAAACACATTTCTGCACTAAATTATGGAGAGACATTTTCCAGAAAGAACTTGAAAACAGATAAAACCCACCATGATTAAATAAAACCCTGGAGAAATCCGAACTCACAAAACAATCCACAACAAAGCAGTTTCTTATCAGAACAGGACCTACTGTACTTAGATGCTTTTGGATTATATCGTGTCCAAACGATGTCTACAGATCCTGTTAATGTACTTGAGGAGGAGATTACAGATTTACTTTCTTAGCAAATGGTTCAAAGGTTTTGTATCATCATTGCTTTAGTGATTTTTTTTTTTTTTTTTTAGTATTGCATTCCTGCCTGTTAGAACACTGCTGAGGGAAATGTTTTGAGAGATCTATTAGAAATAAGCTTCCAAATAGAGAAATGATCAGGTTTCTGAACAGCTCTACTGGACTCTATGCCACAGTTGGACCTCCAGAGTTCTTTTCAGGCTGCCTCCAAATATGGGATAGTACTTTGTGAAAGAAAAAAAAAAATGTCCCTTAGAAATCATAATTTGGCATAGTGAATGGCTAAAACTGTTAACAAACATCACACAAAGCAAAACACTTTGACCTAGTGATCATATCTGGAGGTGTGCTGAACAACTGTGGATTGAAACTGCTCTTAATCATACTAGTCAGGATGTCCATTAACCTAAAAATGCAGATCAAGAGTTTTGAACTTTGTAAAGGGTACAGTAAACTGCAAAATTATCAGTGCATCGTTGTATATATATAAACATATATAAATACATCCACTTTAACAGATATTTCATATAATCTAATTATATTGGAACAAGCTTTGGCAGAATCTTTGAAGATCTATTTTTTCCAAATCAGAAAGACTTATGAAGTTTTAAGTAGAACAGCTACTCATACACTTTGAATTGTGGAGGTCCAAGACTCAAGAGGAATAGATTCTTTTCATCTAAAGGTAATATTTTCATGTTCCACCTACAGTCTACTGATATAATTTCTTGTGAAGGAAACTTAGCATTTTGGTAGTTTTCTTTTATAGGCCTGTTACATTCAGTACTATTTTGATTTGAAATTGTGATAAAATTTTGATGAAATAAACTAAAAGAAACTAATTTATATATGTCAGTATTTAAGACATTATTAGAATAGTTATTGAGAGCAACAAAACATTCTACCTTTAAGAATAACTGCTACCAATTTCAAGATACTCACAACACATTACAATTCACCCCACTTACATAAACTAAGCTAATAAACTATTTAAGACTTGTAACAAAATTTTACTGGACTTTTACATTCTAAGCAAATTGAGGATGATAGCCCTAGTAGACTCTTGCAAAGGAAACTATCTTGTGCACTATTTCTGTGATGACAAGAGTACAGGTTGTGTCCAAGTATTCAGCAGTTAAAGCTTTACTTTAAATAAGTAACACAGTGCGAGGTTTTTTTGAGTCCAACTCCCCAGGATAGCACGACTTGATTGTTCTTTTTTCTCTGTGGCTTCCTATGAAGGTACCAATTAGCTACACAATAAAAGAAGTAAATAATAAAAAGCTGAAATAGATGAATAAACAAATCACTATATCTAAACAGAGCAATCCACTACTTTTACTGTCACAATGATGTGGTTTATAAACTAATTTTGATTTTGTGTGCTTTACAGTGATTTACATCTGTTACTAAAATGTTTGATTTCAGATTTTGAAAAAAGAAAAAAAAATTTACTGAAGTTTGAAGATGAATAGAATGCAAAACTTGTGAGCAGTAGCTAAAAAATAAAACAGCTTTTGGATTACATTTTGCATAAGATGACAAATTATTTGGCTCAGTTCTTAACAGGATTGTAATATTACACTAATATTCAAGTCAAATACCTTCTAGCACAGGTTCTTTTATTGCTCTCCCTACAGAAAGACCACTGAATAATCTATTTCTGGACAAAAAATCTTGGATATTGTTAAAGCATCAGAGATGTCTTTCAAATTAGTTTGAAGAGGATTGGAACTCTATTGTATGACATTTAAATATACAACCTAGACTTTGTTATTCTCAGTGTGTTGATTAGTTGAGTGGGTTTTTGTTGGTTTGTTTTTTTTTCCTCTGGACTTTATTTTAGCAGTGACATGTCTTGCCACTAATTAGAAATATTTGGATAACAGGTATTCCTTGGAGAAGGGAGCAAGTAATCTGATTTCCTGAAGGCAATTATGCTAACAACTGTAGGTAGAACACAGTCCTCCAGCCCTTGCTTCTCTTCCATGTGAAGTGAGATCTGCACAGAAGCTTCTGAGAAATATCATTATGTACAAATCTACTTAAAACTTGTGAGATCCATTTATTTTCTAGATATTTCTACCCACTCAGGATCAGAAATTTACTTTTGTATAAAAAGGAAGATTTGTGCACTGTGAAAATTATCTGGAAATTGATCTTACAAGAATTGTTTATGTATGTAGATGTTTTAATCTAGGATGTTTTACTTCACATTACAAAAGAGTTTGTAACATATTAATAAAATTCAGAATTGATATTCAACTACAGATGATGAATAAAATGGAAAATTATGGATTGCTGAAGAAAATTAAAAAACCCCAAGGAAACCACAACCTACAGACCTACTCACTGCCGAGACTTTAACTACCACCAGAGAAAGCCAAACAACTTTAAAGTAGATTTGATTTTGTGTGTAAGACTGAAACCCAGCCCAGCTTTCTTGAAAGGTCCATTGAAGTATGTGACCAATTTGTTAAACTACTTTTACCCCTTTGAAAGTTAAGACCTTTAAACAAACAAATTTTGCCCAGACTTGGCATGATATATTTCAACAGATTGGGAAAAATGCAGTGTTATTTTCTAATATCCAGCCATAATCAATGAAGTTAAGGTAAATTCATTAAATTTCACTGTAAATTTTGATGAATCACTCAGACAACTATTATAGCTAAGTTGAAAGCCAATAAGAGAAGCTAGGTAACTATATCTTGCAAACAATTGCTTTTTCAAATACTGGGAAAGTGTAGCACAATGAAAGCATTTTCAAGAAAGAGGAATGGGTAACCTTGCTTCTGCATAAGAATTATGTTGTAGTTTGTTGTGGAGAATAACAGAAATGGTAAGAAAACAAAAAAAGTATTCAAAAAACCCAAACCAAAACCATATCCATAAATACCAAGAACAGTTTCAGCTGCAAATTGAAAACCTCTTTGCAGTAAACAAAAACTAAAAAATCCGAGGATTATTATCACTGACATGATTAAGGGCTATCACTTTAACAGTGCTTGAAACTTTGTGATCCTAACAAATAATAGCCAAAGCATTTCCATAAGAGCATCATTCATGTAATCAAACACGATGATTGGAAGATCGTATCAAAAATATCCAGTAAAATGCTTAAGGAAGTCACATTAGATATATTTTTTGTGTCCATTGTCCCTCATCTCCTCCATTTCTGTATTTCTCCTCAATGAACTTAAACATATAATCTTCTTACTTTAGCCATGCATATTGACAGAGGTATTCCTTAAAGGGCTATATTTAATTCAAAACTAGTGAACACCAAAAGTAGATATATGATTCTTCAGTTTATGTAAAGAGCTTAGGCTGTGTAGAATGTTTGATTTTGACACTTTCTGGTGGAAAGTGTCACTGTGGTATGGGTGCTGGCACTAGGTGATTCTGTAGGTACCTCCAACCCAAATCATTCTATGATTTATGCTGTTTACATTGGCTCCCAGGCCATGTAATAATTTTATTATGCCAGAATTTATTATCCCAGAACATTTTATTAGGTTTCATTTTTTGATGTTATTGACCAGACTGCAGGCTTTAATTTGGAGGAAAACCCCAAATCTCCTCTGCACAACCCTGTCCTCCGATCTACATCAAACCATGTAAAGTGACACATACGGAGTAATCAATTTGTTTGTCTTTTTCCATTCATTAGGAAATTATTACTTGTGTTGTTGTGTGAGAGTAAAAGTCCACAAAGTGCTTCTGTCTCTCTGATATAGACTTAAGCTAATTAAAAAACACACTTGGAATTAAAGTTGAAGATTATATGCTATTTGTACTGGAAAGAGGAAATGTAAGACAGTGGATGTACCATTACACATGAATGACCTAAAAGATGCCAAAGAGAGCAAAAAACAAAACCGTGGAGTAAATAGGATCTGTTGGGAGCAAAAACATTTTAGAGAAGGATTACAAAAGCTGCCCTTCCCCGAGCTTTAGGTTTAATTCTGTGAGTCTGCTATAAATGGATAGATGTGTAGTGGATAATTAAGTTCTTTGAGATCAGGATGATATATACCATCAGGGACAGCATTATTCCGTGACACAATCACTTGCTAGATACAGTTTGATAAATGAATGAGAACAGTAGTGCTGCTGGGCAGTAATTCTCAGATGTGTAAGTCTTCTGTATCAAATAGTCCCCAAATCAGTTAGAACAGGTGACATTATTTGTACTCTAGCCTTAAGTATTTTTTAACAACCACCTGATCAGTTTCTTAGGAAAAAAAATGCAGTTTAGTAATTTATGGTGTGGATGAAGTTTAGTATTTACAGTGTAATCACTTGGCACCAAAGGTGGACTGTGGAACTGGTTGAGAAAGTACGTGGATACACCTGCTTCACTTTAGATAAAAGGTAACGCCTCATCTGTGACTGAAATCCTAGAGCAAAAAATCACAACTCTTTTCTTTGGAGCCTGTTTCTGCCTTCTCTGTGACATTAAAATTCTCCCTGCATTGTACATCTGAGTTAGGGTCTCTGGAGGGGTGTACTAGAAGAAATCTTAACATGTCCCTTTTCTTCCTAAGTTCTTCAAAGGTCTTAGAAACAGAAGCCACTCAAATTAATCTCTACATGCAGTAAGAACACATTTTTCCAGTAGTAGTACAAGTCTTAAAAACTCCAAGATGTAAACAATTTTTTCTTAATTTTTTCACTCTCATGTTTATAACTGCTATTATTCAGTTAATTTTTACAGATAAAGGGCTGCAGTTACAATATGTCACTTATTGTCATACTAATCTGATTGTTTGTAGTAGGAACCTCTTCTCCAGGATAGAGTATGAGTTTCTATTTGTAAAGTATTTTGCAGTGGTATCATCATATTTGTACTGCTTGTTTAGGAATGCAAGTGATGGATAATTGAGAGAAAAATTGCTGCTTAGAGACAAAACCAAAGTAATCAAACAAACAAATAAAACAAACTTTTAAAGTTTGCTCAGAAAGCCAGTGAAGATGATAGTGTGACAATTAGCAGTGACATCCATACATGCTGTCATTTAAAAAGATGGCAATTAGTAACTGAATCCATCCTTATCCTTACCTTGTGCTTGCAGTAAACACGCCCATTTATTTCGCCAAGCTCTTGAATTGTGAATTAGTGACAAAAATACTTTTCAATAACTTTTTTTCCTCTCCATTGTATTCTTCACCAAGAAGCACGTCTACCTTTAAAATATGGGTAATTTTTGAAATTACTTCTTTCATGCCCCATGGTTCCATTTCTAGAGTGTATTTGGTGATATGATACTGTGTTATTTTATTGCTAGAGAAATGTGGAGAGCACAGATTAACCAACTGTGTCTTCTCTATCCAATAAATATTTTAAAAAAATATTTCAATTGCCAATATTATCAAAGCGAGTGAAAGTATCTATTCCTTTCTACCTTTTCTCCCTCTAAACTTCTCAGGAAACTGTGTGGATAATGAAAATTCAATTTCCTGTGGGAACTTTAACAACTGAGATTTTGTAAGCACTGAGAATTTCTCATGTGGCTTTTCAGCTTCTCAAAAAGAGATATTTTTACCAGTCAAGGCTATTTCACCGAACATTTTTCACAGACTTTCAAATATATTTTTTAGTTCGGATTATATTTCTTTAGAATGAATCATAAACCTTCCTTGCCACTGGAGCCTCAATCAACCATCTTGTTAAAGGGAAAATTTTAGTTCAGAATGAATGTATATGTACATGCAGGTCAGGGTGACAGACATTTCAGACAAGACACAATTACAAATTAGCATAGTTTCTCATGGCTTAGGGTTTGAATGCAGAATGTCATTTTGTCTAGTTTCTTTTCAAAAGAGACGACATTGTCCCTGTACTTTGGGTGATGGTGTTAAGAAAAAAAAATTAAAAATAACAACCCTCCACTCTCTCTCCCTGGCCAAAATAGCAGATGCTACTGAACTTTACAGTGCTAAGTGATTATCTTCCACAGTAGAGCAGTTTTAAGTCTTCAGTAGAAAAGTTCCACTTAAGAATGGCTGTTTTGACAAGAGTGGAGAAGATAACTTTTTATTTAATATGAACCTGAAGAGTTATGAACCCATTCTGGTATTTTTTCTTTGTAACTCCGAGATGGTATTTCAGAGTGTTAAGTACACTTGCTCTGCTCCTGCTTGATTGAAAGAGAGAGCTTGACTTGAGGTATGTGCCAAGGTATCTAATTTGTGTTAAAAACAGATTCCACTAAATGTAACCCAGCCTTCACTTCAGAGAAACATCTGCATAAGCTACCTCAGATGTTCCTCACTTCCCCTCATATCAAGATAGTTCCACTTTGTGAATAACCTTTCATAGTAACCATCCAGATAATGTTGTAGAAAAATGTTCCACAAAAATATTTCTCTCTCTCAAACTGAGCTGACAGGATACAATTCCAGCAGAAAAATTATTTCTTTAGCTAGAATAATTCCAGCCTGGAAGGAAATTAAATGGAGTGGTTGTGTCTGTTTGAGTGGCTGAGCCTTGGGAATGTGTACAAGGCCTGCACGCATTTATTTCTTTTAACTTTCTTTGGTTCAAAGCAGATCATTTCATAGGGAGACTGCGAAAGGATAAAGCCTGGTTTCAGAGACAAAAATGTATGACATTTAATTAAAGTTATAACTCATCCTGTTATTCTGCTAAGCATAATTCTAAATTCCTTCTAATAACTACTTTACCTCAGTTTAATCTCATATGAATCTAAACTGATGCTGCTTTATTTAAGTGTTCATTAAAAAAGCAGAGATAAAGATCTGTGCTGCGACTGTTTTTTTGGGTTTTTTTGTAAAGTAGCCAAGAATTGTCTAATTTGCAATAAATGTCTGTCTTTAGCTGTGTTTAAAAATATTATAATTATAAAAGTTTCTAACACTTTAATATGCTTATAAAGGTGAAAAAATTACTCTTAGTCTAATGATGTAATGTCTCAAAGACAACCTGGTCATAGAAAATTAAGTATTATTTTAACCTTAATTTAGATCATTTAAAATAAATACATATCCTTTCATTGAGATAAAGTAGCAAATGAAATAATCATGCTGGAATCATTCCTAGATTTAAAAACAGATTATTGATTTAAATTGTCTTTCTCTGCAATCAATATTTAGCTACCCTTTTCTCAATATTTTGAAGGAACTCCCCAAAGAAATTATTCCTTTTATGTCTATGTAAAGATATTAAATTATATGTGATATGTCATCTAAATTGCGAAGATATATAAAAGTCTATAGATAATACACATTGAGATATTACTAGGCATTTGATCCATGTACTTCCTTGCAAATCCACAGAGCAATAGTTAACAGAAATATGAAAGTTTTTGGAAGCTATGATTCCCAACGATTCAGTGGAGCCAGAACCTCCTGGTACTACAGAAATTAGGTGACAATTAGAAGTAGAGAATATGGAAGTTGTTCAATAATTCTACTGAATGTGGTTAAATTCTGCCAGAAAATAGAGTGCAAGGATTTCTGTATTACAGAAACATACATTATTATCTAATTATGAAGAAGCCTGTGCAAAGGTAGTCCAATGCCATTTTAGTATATTAGGTTAGATATAAAAACATGCAGGTATAAAGCTTACTTTTATAATTTCATTGCTGCTCTTTTGTTGTTTTGTTTGGTTCGTGTTTGTTGTTTTATTGTAGGTAGGAATAACATCTTTCAAAGCCTTTGTTAAAAAAAAGTTTAATTCCGTATTTCATGAAAGCTTTACAGATGCTTTGTTCTTAAATTCTGCTGGTTCAGAATTGACAGTTAGTAGAAAAGAAATTGTTGTACTTTGCTTTGACACAATTATGTATTTTTTTCATTATCTGTTTTGAAACTATGATTTGCAACATAAAGTCTCTGAGGAAATACATACTGACTAGAGATAAAATAACCAGAAACTAAAACTAAACTGAGAAGTTTTGTGGTCCCAAATAAATGAAATACAAACCCAAACATTTTATGCTCTGAAAATTAAAGTTAGGGTTTTTTTTTAAATTATAGCTATGAATATTAATAAGAAACAGGATTTCTAATTTTTACAGCTAAGATTTTGTAGCCTGCAGAATATCATAGTATGCTGTTCACAGGCCTTTTCAATTCTCTCTCTACTGGGATTCCTTGACTCTTTTCCTTTCTAAACACCACTGTGCAGCTATTGCCAGCTCTCCCTGTTGATGGGGATGTGGTAACCATGCAACATGCAGCCCCATGACAGAACGCGGAATGGTATGACTCAGAGCTCTAGAACATTCATCCTGATTTTATGCTCAGGTATGAACATTTTTTTCTATGTCTGTATTATCTTGAGGCTGGAAAAGAAGCTCAGAGTCCTGGTGGAGAAAGTAATGCTAAATGAAAGGAGGTTTGTGTTTCCAGCTTCTTACCTCAACTCAGGCTGGTGGAATTTTACTGTTTCCATCTTTTTTCTTTCCTAGAGAAACAGGTATATAACCATCTTATTTCACATATAGGAAAACAGAAAAAAGATTGATTTAAATCTAGGTGGAGAATAAGACTTTTGTAACTTTTAATGCTGCAAATGATTGTCTTTGCTATAACTACTGCATGAAAAGCAGAAAAGTAGGACTATAACAAATCAAGAAAAAAGCATCTCTCACAATCTCTGGTTTGAATACAACATATTCTCAGTATGCAGGCTTAAAGAAATTTTGACTTTTTTCAATAGTCTGTGGGCTGTGAAGTGATCAACTCTAGCATTTGGGCACCCTGGATATAGAAACAACACAGGTGAAATCAATAACAATCTTTTTGTGTTTTTTTTTTTTTTTTAAATGTTTGAACACAGTAGAGAAAAAACAAAGATATATATCAAGGATAAAAACTTGATCCAGCAGAAAAAAAAGCCTGCTGTAAATGTTCGATATGTCGTCCCAGCTATGCTGCCAAGTACTCCATCACAGCTGAGGCAGGAAGAAATCTTCACTGTGTTTCTGTAGTCTCTAATGACTCAGCTGAAGAAAAGAACAGCTTCTGAGTTTCAAAAGCTGGTGACAAGCACAAAGACAGTTTGGGAAATGAAGTGATTTAGTCCTGGGAAGATAATTAAATTACTGCTCCCTCTGGTGATCTCCACTGCATGACAGCAAAACATACTGAATGGACTAAACTTCTGAATGGACTAGTTCTTAAGGCACAGATTATCCCTAGTGGAAAATGGGACCCCTTATCATGCCACAGACAGCTCTGGAGGAGGAATAGTTTTATGTCTTTTCTTTATATAATTAAAAATTTTCTTCTATTTCCTTATATTTGAATTTCAGAATTCATCCACAGGTCTGAATTCAACCTCAATGCCAATAAAAATCTGCAGTAAAACATCTGTTGATGGATTATTATTAAGTAGTTAACTCTGAGTTCCTAAACTGTAATGGATCTCCAAATAAGCTGCTCTGCAAAAGTGAGTAAGTTTGTCAGGAAAAGCTGAAAAGTAGTTTGTGAGGTTATTGAAATCTTGTCTGAGTTTCAGGTGCAATTGGAAAAAATAATACTGCCCACCAGGCAGTGCAGAACAATTTCTTTTATTTTTAGACAAAGGTGAACATGACCTGCAAAATCAAAACTGAATTTGGATTAAGAACAAAGATCTTCAAATTTTGGGGTATGAAGAAGGATTTATCATTTAATAGAGATGGAAAATGGTCCAGTTCCAAAGCTGCATTTTCTATGATTGATATCTTCAAGGTTGGCTCTACTTTTAATTATGAATCTAAACCCTGTTTCAAACTGATTGTTGCTTTGTATTAGTTGGGCTTACTGGCATTACTACTTATAGGAGTGGAAAAAGCAAACATTGTAACATCTGTGAACGAGGTGAGATGTCCTCCCTTCCCATGGTTTTGTTTTTTCTGTTGTGAAAGTGTTGGGATTTATTTACTGACGTTTCCACATCCAAGCACTTAAGGATGTGAGAAAGAATATATTCTTTAAGTTCCTTTAAAAGATATGTTTTGAAGTCCTTATTTTTCAGGGACTTCAGTAGACTTTGTTTTACCACACAGCAGGGAAATTAAGTTTGTCTTGAATTTCTCAGATGTTACTACGTTGTAAGTTTTTTCAAACATTCTTTCTAATGAACTTTATTTCTCATGTAAAGGTTGAGGCTGCATGTACTCATGTCAACAGGATCCCTCCTGGGCATGAAACAGTTGCTGTGATTTCTGCTTATCAAACTTGAAAGTATTAGTCACATGATTTCTGCCCAACTGTGAAGAAAAAGTAGAAGACAGTCAGACGAAGAGTTATTTCTTCTTTTCTATGTCATCCAAGAAAATGTGTCAGCTCTTTGCAGGTTGCTGGATGAGCGCAGACTGTCCTCAGAGATGTTCTGTGTGGGAGAGAGTCACTTCAGTCTATGGGTTTAGATTAACCTCCTCTGTAATCTCTCTCGAGACTCAGTAGGGTCTTGGGAAGGTTTTAAAGTAGATGTATAAACAATCCTTTTGTGGCTTAAGTCAAGATCCATTTCAATAGTACTGTGATAATACAGATATAATAACAACAAACTCATTCCTACAAAAAAAATCCCATCAATTTTGAAACATTTTTGTACTGCTTGTTGAGGAATACATTTAGTGCATGTAACTCAGGGTGCAGCTGCAGTGGGACCTGCAGGTTGAGCTCTGGGTGCCAAAATTTAGAGGCAAAAGGCAGTGAACTGCTGACCCTTTGCATAACAAAGGGCCCGGGGATCTGTGGTCCAGCCGGCTGACTGGACACAGAAGAAGCTGAAGACCCCCAGACTTTTACCCCCTTAGATTCTAAGGATATATAAGGCCAGGGGTTCCTTTTTTCAGGGAACACTCGGAGGCACCCAGCTCAAGCTGTTATTTAGTTATTGCATCAAGATTAAACTATTTGAAGGATCTGGACATCTGAGACCTCAGGGAAACCTGGGGTAGAGCCAGTAAGGAAATCTGGTCTGACTGTGTGAGTGTGGGGTGTGTAGCTGCAAAGGGACTTCCATCCCAAATCAGGTGGTGTGACTGTGACTACTGGAGTGGCTCCTGCACGGTCAGACAGGGAACTTTCTTTAACATGCTGTCACATCTTCAGAGACAAAGAGTGGGCATCACTGTGTACAAAAATAGAATAACAAAATTGCAGAATGACTGAGGATTCACAGAATCTCTGGAAGTCATCTGGTTCAACCCTCCTGCTCAAGAAGGGTCCCCTAGAGCCAGCTGCTCAAGACCATGTCCAGATGGCTTTTTAATCTCTCCAAGGAAGGAAATTCTGCAGCCTTCCTGGGCAACCTGTGACAGTGCTTGCTCACCCTCACAGTGAAAAAGGCTTTCATGGAAACCTCCTGTGTTTCAGTTTGGCCCCTCACGCCTGCTTCTGTCACTGAGAACAGCTGGAAAGAACCTGGATCCATTCTCTTTGCACTGTCCCTTCAGGTATTTAAGTACATAAGATCCTCCTGAACCTTCTCTTTTCCAGGCTGAACAGCACCAGCTCTCTCAGTCTTTCCTCATACATGAGGTTCTGCAGTCTGTAACTATCCTTACTGAACTCCCTGCAATATGTCTGTGTCTCATACTGAGGAGCCCAGAATTATCCACAGTACTCCAGATGTGGCCTTACCAGTGCTGGATAAAGGGGAAGAATCACCTCTCTCTCCAGCTGCTGACAACACCTTGTCTAAAGCTGCTGAGGATACCATTTGCTTTCTTTGCAGCAATGTGCATTGCTGGATAATGTTCAAGCTGATATCTAGCTAGCAGGAACCCAGGAAAAAAATAGGAGGGTAGGGAGGATGAAAAGAAAGATTATACTGACTACAAAGACGTCACTGCTGTTCTGTGCATTAAATCTTCTGCACACTCAAGGCCTTTGCTTTTACCTTATCCTGGACAGCAGTATAATTTGAAGCTTCACTGCTGTGGGGGGGTACAATAACATTTCTGCACCAGAATCTCTAGCAACTGGCCCTAAGGAATGACCATTGCCTGTATTGAAGTGCCTCACACAACACAGAGACCAGCTCTGATTCATTTTCACAGTGAACATCATAGTCCCCTGCTATTTCTGCAGCTCCTTTCATGCTTTCAAACATCCTTACATGTGAATTCTTATAGCTTGTTGGATTTCCTGATCACAAACTTTTTTTCAAAGCAAATCAGCAATAAACCAGAAAGGGATTCCAGGCGTTCCAGCACTTGCCATACTGTTTCCCAGCCTTTGGACCACCATCCATGACGCAGATTTCAGGATGTGAAATAAGACTGAAGAGTAGGAGAGATGTTCCTGAGCTGCACTGGCAGCCTACATGGTACTGAACTTTTGCATCTTTAAAAGCCTTTGCACTTCAGCTCAGTTACCTATGGGGGTTGCCATTAATCACTCTTGCTATTTTGAGATAGAAAAACCCCCATGAGGAATAAAGTGACAAAATATTGTTGTCAGTTTCTCCTGCCTCCAAAATCACAAATTCAGAAGAAACAACTGTCTCTAGGCACTTGTTCATTTACACGGAAGCAGCAGATGGACATGAACCACACAAACATATGATGCCCTCCCTCTTTTCATTCACTGATTGTGAAATCTGCAGCCTGGGAATTCAATACTGATTTACTTGCTCTCTGTGGTGATTTTACTGTGCTGACAGTTTAACACATTGCCTAAACCCTCCTCCTCTGTCAGAAGCAGGCAACTCTGAAGGGTTAAACTGTCTCCAGCCACAACTCATGGATTGGTCTCATGAGAATAGGTACAGCATTCAAGGCATTATGTAGATATCACATTCCTATGAGACATCGAAGTGTGTATTTCTGAAACATGACATTAGACATTTGTCTAATCTTGAATTACTTCAATTTTATGATCACATATTCCAGTATTTCAGTGCTGAGCTATCCCTGCACTTCAAGAGCTTTGTCTGTTTTTAGGTCTGCTGCACTGTAATCCCATTGCTTCCCACTGTATCCACAGTGGATATAGAGAAAGCATGTTTCTTTCTTTTTTTCTATTTACTTTTTATGTTCTTGTCCTTGCAGCTCACACTAGCCCACTTAATGCTTTTTATTTTTCCTCTAAGATCATGTATTTTGATCATACACACTGATTTCTAGACTTTTTTTCCTGCTGTCTCATGCCTTTTCTTGAAATGCAGGATCTGAAACTGGCAGCTGAGGCAGGCCTAATACGGTGGCATAGAAACATCACTTCAGGAGTCTCTCATACAATACAACGTTTTTTCAGCACTGTGATTCTTATGATTGAAACTCAGACTCTGATCCTCTGACAGCTAGAAGGATGATGCAGGAGGAGAGAGGGGTCATAAACAGGAAGCTGAGAATACAACAGTAAGAGTAACAACCTCTTTAGAGAGTGGGAGCACAGATAGAGTATGATAAATGGATACAGGCTGTGATGGCAGTCCAGCAGGTATTTACAAGCATTTTGCTGCCATCTAGTACTTTGTATTAGTAGAAGCAGTACTCTTTGGAAAAACACTAGGGAAAAATAAGAATAACTAACACACACAAAAAAAAAAAGTAAGAAAAACAGACAAAACTAAGAAAAACATACAAAACCCCCCTGAGTATGTAACATCTACTATGAGCTTCACATGTCAGAAATGGAAGAACAAATCATGTGAGACAACGCCTCCATCTGGGATACCACTGTCTATATGGGAATTAAATTCATAATGTATCAGTATTTCTGTGAATGATACAGCTTTTCTAACTTACTCTAAAGCTGTAAGCATAGAGGACAAAGTAATTTCTTACTGCAGTATCTTTAAAGTGTGCTGTTGGTAATGCATGTATCTTTCCAGTTCATGCACTTTTCTCAAATCGCTGGATTAGCGTGCTCTCTGATGACCTGGACCCATCCAAGCTCAGTTTCACAATTTATCTGTGAAACCTGTCAGTCAAAATACTGTCCCTAACACAGTGCTAGGCCTTGTTGAATGATTTTTGCCCTGTACTCCCCCTCCACTGGAAATCTATGTAAGAAGCCTCTCATTCACACAACATCCATCATGTTCTGGCTAATTCTACTAGCTATAAAGAAAAACCCAACTTAATAATCTCCCTTTCTCACTTTGGTAAGACGGAGATACCACTCTGAAAATGCTTTATCCTACTAAATTTCTACTACCCAGAAATACTACTCCCTTGCAAAGTACAAAGACCTATCTGTTTGTTTCTATGGTAGATACTCATGAACAATTCTTACCTTCATGCCAATATGGCAATAATTTTTTGTTTTATCTCATCAAATTTTCTTCATGCTATTTAAGTACTATTCAGCAGACTCATGAATTATGTCCTACCATGATATAATTACCTGTGTTTCCTAAAATGGACTGTTTGTGTCAAAATTAGCATCTGTCTTTTGGGATGTCCTTGACACTTAAATATGGAACTGAGAATCCTAAAAATTACTTTCAGGGTCCTAAAAACAATTTATGCATTTCACTCTCTAAATCTTTCAGTAGAGAAAATTTTTATTCATTCCTACATCTGTTTCCAAATAAAACGGGAAAAACCTTCACATGTAGCTGAAGGACATGATGAGAGAATATAAAAGTACTTTAAACAGTACAAATGCCTTCCTTGAAACTTAGCATTTATGAGACACATATGTTACTTTAACACAACAGTTACATATACATATGGAAAGGGACCCTAATTTATTGCTCTTTCAAGTAGAGGTAGTTGCTCCATTGTGACTACATAACCAAAAATAAATTTCTGGCAGGCTGCCAGATAAAAGTTCTTCTTCCTGACGTTTTTTACACGTTTGCTTCTGTCCTATTAACCTTCTCATCTACAGCCCCAAGACAGACTGAGATGTATGTAAGTGGATGCACAAATACAAATGCTAGTACGAAATGTTGGATTTGTAACTTTCTCTCAAGGGGACTAAGTTGTAGTGTTTTGCAGACCTTCACTCAGCTATGAAGAGTGATAAAAATTCTGGGATTAACACACAATCCTTAGAAGATACAAGCAGTTTTTATGCATTGAGAGATTTCGACCATTCAGATAAATTGCCTTCTGCACAGTAAGGCCATTCAATTGAGTTTCACACTGAGATTCTGTTGCTGAAAGCTGTCATGTTTAGAAAAGGCTCTGTAACCTGTTTGCATCTAGAGACAACAGAATGTAAAGGGACTGTTTAGTCTGCATTGTCATGAGCTTTGGCTTTATGTTCTATGTATAATTTAAATCCTGCAAATCGTTTTGTTTTGCCTTTATTTTTAGTTCTCATTTGAAGTTTAAACTCTTGCTGCAGGGTTTCAGAACATCTGTTGTTTTTTAGCACAAGAAATGGTGAATATTTGAGGCTTGGTATGGGAGAGTTATTGGATAAAGAGATATATTAAAATTAACTGTCCTACAGATTAAAACTAAGTTTGGTATTCAAATGCCTTCCTATATTTCACATAAGCTTTTAAAGGAAAGGAGAACAACATCTGAGACACCAGAAAAGTGCTATTCAATATTAGTAAGGTTTTGACTGAAAACAAAATACTTATCAAATTCCTCATTTTTCAAAACTATGTTTTGGAAATTAGACATGGACATAGAATGTGATTCAGAAAGAAATGAATGGTTAGCAATTAAGCTTCTTTCTGACTTCCTTTTTTTCATAGCATCTCATTGGTTGTTATTTCTGTGTTATGATATTTACTTTTATCCAAATACAATATTACAAACTTATAGGAGATAAACTATGTATGGTATATGATGACATATTACACTTTGTCATGAGAATATTTTTACTATCTTTAGGTTACTTATTTTTCAGCTTATCTTACAGAAAACATTAAAGACAGATGGTATTTAATACAGATTTAACTCTCTTGTCATCATTAACTTTTTTTCCTATTTGTATTGTAAGTGAAAGGATGTAGCCTTTAACAGAATCAATGGCACTGTTGAAGTATCTTCTATTACACTAGACTCCATCTTACCAGTTGTCAAAAAACTATAGACTTTATTATGTTCAAAAGAATTATGTCAGGTCTGACAGAGAGCAAAGTGGCAACTCCTATGGACAACATTGATTCCATAACATAACTGCACTTGTTGGACCCATGAGAAAACCCATAAGGGTAAAACCAGTTCCAACCATGTAGAACTAGGAAGCATCACTACACAATTTCCCAAGGCTGAGTATGCACTTGGCCTGCCGCTGCAGAGGAAAACGACAGCTCTTTGAAAGGAACAAAAGAGTAGGTGACTTTTGTATTGATTGTCTGTCACATTCTCTGTTTCACAGCAGTGGTAGGAGGAGCATTGTATAATCAGTGTGTTCCCTCTCTCACCTTAACAATTGCCCCACAAGTGCTGCTCTACCATGGCTTTGTTTGACTGAGATCACAGGAATTTTGTTGTGCTCATTCAATTGAAACTCTATACAGTTTTGTTAGCTTGAACTTCTGGTGTAGTAGACATTTGGCATTCTGGAGTGAGGGAATGGACAACAGTTGAAGGAATTTGTGTAAACAGTAATATCTGCCCAAATTTTCAGCATTTTCTCTGCATGTCTTTGTAAGCTTAGGGCAATAATTAAATATATATTAATAATGAATGTAGAATTTGTTAGTGAATTTCAAAAAGAGATTCCCATTAAATTATCCGCAGGAAGTTGCTGTGGATGATGAATTGTGTCAGACCTAGCAAGAAAGAATTTCATTAAGCAAATGAAGATGTCCCAGAGAAACTCCAGGTGAATCCAGGGAAGAAGAAGAGAATACAGCTAGTCTTAAAATGTTTTAACCCATTTAAATCCAAAGTAGTAAAGCCAGATGTTGTTGAAATATGTGCTAATTTATGCAAGAAAAACAAATGTAAATTTCACTCTGTTAAACATGGTGCATACATGTCCATCCTCAAAATGCAACTGACAAGAAAACAATTCTATCTCATATTTCATATCTCATTAGAAGGCATGTAACATTTTCACTTGAATTATATTCAATGTACTACTTTATAGGAGAAAATAACATGAATTTCTTTTAGTGTAATGTAAGACTAGTGATGGTCAAAAAGGTTACGATATAGCATTTACCTTACCTTACTGTTTCTTGCCTTTTCTAGTATTTTTGGACAAATCTCTGTAGTCTCTGGAGTTTTGTAGTTCATCTCTTATATGGAAAATTCTTTGAAATTCCTAGTTACTCTAGGAGATGAGCTGATTCTGAACTGGCTATTTAATAATACAAGCCCCTGACCTTACTCTGAAGGGATGAGATCTACTTATCCAGCAACTCTGAAATAAGAGGTGGAAATCAAATAGAAGAACAAGTATTAATGATGGTAAAATGCTAAAAGCTACACGTATTTACTGTCAAAATTACAGAATCACAGAATATTCTGTTTTGGAAGGAATCCACAAGGATCATCAAGTCCAACCCTTAGCCCTACACAGGACCATCTCCAAGAGTCACACCATGTGCCTGAGAGTATCATCCAAATGCTTCTTGAACTCCATCAGGTTTGATGCTTTGACCATTTCCCTGGGGAGTCTGTTCCAGTGCCCAGCTACGCTCTGGGTGAAGAACCTCTTTTTAATATCCAACCTAAACCACCCCGACACAACTTCAGGCCATTCCCTCAGGTCCCATCACAGGTCACCACAGAGAAGAGATCAGTGCCTACCCCTCATCTTCCCCTCACGAAGAAGTTGTAGACTGCAATGAGGTCTCCCCTCATCACATGACTATAGACATGTTTGTCATATAAACTACTAAGTGCAATAGATGCCAATCATTAATTTCACAGGAGGGTCTAGTAGAAGCAATAAATGCTTTACATTACATTATTGGCAATGCTGGGCTCCAGTCAGGTGTCTTGGTACAAATCAGGACCAAATGGATCCATAATTTGGACAATACATTGACGAATAATGGAGAACTAATGGCATTACATGCTGTAAGTATGCATGACCTTAATATTTGAGGACTTGACCTCTAAACGAATGCTGGTGATTGCCTACTTCTAGCTATCTGCTTCTAATACTTAGGCACTAGTAAAATTTAAAGTTGTTGCTCAGTTGCTTCTTAAATATATAAATGACTAAATTTCAGACTGTGAACATTCCTAAAGATTTTAAACATAAAATATCTTCCATGCCCAGTAAATCATCAACAGCTGAGGTGAGACCCCCTCAAATCAGTCCTTTTCACTGTGCTCACTGGTGGGATTTGATCTTCTGTGTGTACCTGAAAGGATGAGCAGAAAGAGAATTTCCTATCTCACAATAGTTTCCCTAAGAGTACGCCGTTCATTGTAGATGGGAATGGAGAAGACTGATTGATGGACACCTGTAAAAAAAATACTGTGCCTTATTCAGACAAGTAGTCTGGAATAAGGCTTATAACTCATTTTATGTGTTTACTTGCCCCTCTCAACCATGAAGTGGTCCTAACCATCTGCCTCCTATACACTTGAGGAACCTAATGTATGTTTTGCAAGGAACCTGACTGCCAAAACCTGAGGACACAGTTAATGATATCAAAGCATACCAATGACCCGATTTGAATTATACTTTCTCTCCTTTGGCATCTCTGGCCCTATGTGAGAATTCCAGCCTGATGATGTGTTGAGACAGCAATTCCCATGCATGGTGAGCTCAAAGTCCCTGAAGGGACAGTGAAATTCTATCCTAGTGGTGCTTACAAAGTTGTACCCCGAGGGAGTATCAATGGAGATCGCAGTAACAGGATCATCAAAACAGTGGCTTTCAAGGCATGATTTTGTTCACAGCCTTACAGTTTTATCCAGCTCTTATCTGGATGAGAGAGTATACTAGCTCCTAAACACAAGTCCAGGGACCTAATGTTTACATATTCTTTGTACTTTTTTCAAAATCACAAGTGCTTAGAACTGAATTATGTAAGAAAATGGGATACTTTTTTTCATATTTACAAAGACCATCAACAAATCAAAGCTGTTGCAAAGATAACATTCTTATGAGATTTGCACATAATTTTGAGAGCAAAGTATTTTAGCAGGTTGGATGCTTCAGTCTAGAAAGAAACAGTAAACCTTATATTAGCCATCATTATCAGGAAAAATCCCCAACAATAAACTTCATTATTATGAAATCATCTGTGACATCTTATTTTGTTTTTCAACATCTTGGTGTGAAATGGCAGAGTTGTTTTTTTCTCAAGGAAGGTAGAAATCAAGCAGCTGACTATTAGAAAGAGGAATTTATCTTTATGTGTAAAAAAACCATTTTATCCAAGAATTGCAATAGTTTGTATGATTCCATTGAAAATCAAAATATCCAGCAAACAGCTAAATAAAGAACTATAAAGAACATAAAATTGAAATCAAACACAGAAACACAAAACATCAAAACATGATAGAGAATATAGAGAGTTTTCAAACTGTAATACAAATTAATGGATACTGGGAAAGTTAATTTGTGTATAAAAATAATTGCAAAAGTACAAAAGACAACAAATCTCTTTATGCTGAAAGTTAAAACTCCTCTGATGGACACAAATACTCCAGCCTTAAAATAACTTCAGAAAATTTCCTATGGCATTGTAAATCTGGGAAAATTGGACCTGAAAGGCATGTCGTCCTGTTTAAAACTAAGAAGCCATAATTTATTCATATGCTACAAAGGATAATATCTTAATTATTATGCTGGATATAAAATTTCAAGTACATAAGCAATATTTCTTCATTAACTGATGACTTTTAAAAGACATATATTGATTTTTATATAGGTAAGGATAGAGTTATTTATTATTTAGCACAGATGTGACACATTGATCATTTTAAGTTTACATTGACGGGTTTATGTTAACTGAGTACAGTACTTGTCAAGACCTTACAGGTCTGCAAATCTAGTAATAGCAAAACACCTACTTCCAATGTTAACAGAAATTTGAAAATAGCTTTGGGAAATACTGGTTTTCAGGAATGTCTCTAGTATCATGTTCAGAGAAAGCCAACTTAAATCTGCAATAGCACTAAAAGTAGCATTTGTCACTGCCCCCTGGCTGTATGGTCCTCTCTGCTCAGGTACTCCCAGACTAACTGCTGTTTTTAGAAGTTTAGGGTTTTAACTGAGTTGATCTGATTCAATTACAAATTACAATTACTACAAATTTGCTTCATCCTTTTGCAACTCCGTTTTCCAGAAATGCTAAACCTAAACTAAACAAGAATACAGCTTATCTTCCTAAAACTGAGCTTTTACTTGCACGCTATGCAGAGATAGACAACAGGTTAGCAAAGGCATACAGAGCTTTCGGTAAACTCCATAAAAGAGTTTGGTGAAACAATCACTTGAAGAAAAGTATGAAGATCAGTGTTTATAGAGCCGTTGTACTGTCCACTCTTTTATATAGCTCTGAATCATGGGTCATTTACCGCCACCACTTACGACTCTTAGAACGCTTCCATCAACACTGCCTTCGTACAATCCTAAACACCCACTGGACAGATTATGTGACCAATACGTCTGTTCTTGAACAGGCTGCAGTTACGAGTATTGAGGCCACGTTGCTGCAAATGCAGCTGCATTGGGCAGGGCATGTATCCAGGATGAAGGACTACCGCCTCCCTAAGATTGTGCTCTATGGTGAACTTGCCACTGGCTGCCGCAAGAGAGGAGCCCCAAAGAGGAGATATAAGGACTCCCTGAAACAACATCTCAGCCTTGGCCATATTGATCACCGTCACTGGTCTGCTCCGGCCTCCAATCAGGACGCCTGGAGACACACTATCCACAACGCTGCTGCTTCTTTTGAGAATACACGCAGGATCACTCTCGAGGAGAAAAGACAACGCAGAAAGAACTGCGTCCTGTCGGTACCACCTGGGGAGTCATTCTGCTGTGCCTTTTGCAACTGGACGTATCTATCTTGCATTGGCCTTTTTAGCCTTTGTAGCAAGCGTGGGTAGAGTCCTTCACAAATCTTCGTTCGCGAAGCCTAGCCATGATGATGATCAAGAAGGATATACATTAAGTATTGTAATCAGACAATCTTCTTTTCCCTTTCAGTTTGTCATGTGTGACATCTGTTAAAGAGAGACATAGTTCTAGAAGAGCTAGAAATATGTGAAGATTAAGATAGTACTTGGAGAAGCCCTGTACAGAATAGAGGTATAAATTTTTGGGATCATATGTCAGTTGGAAAATCCTTGGAAGAGTAAGTGTTTTTGTTTGCATCTAGAGAACATGAAATTTCTACAGTGTCTTTAAAAACCCAAACCAAATCAAACAAAGAAATTTGCATTTACTTTTTTTTTTTTAAATTGAAACAACCTATAAGACCTGAAATGTGCATCTGCTTTGTAGAGAAGGCAGAAGATATAATCACCCTTTGGCACCCTCTTTGCATAGTCATACTTGCCACTTTCATATTTTAACTGTTAGGTTTTACTGTGTGATTAAATCCTAAAAGATTTGATTTGATATGATTGTTTCCACACTTGGATTACATTCCAGGTGACAAATTCTTTCCCATGTAACTTGAGCAATCCAGCAATATTCCCAAGCAAAGATTTTTGCTAATTAAGATGCATCCATAATTGCTAGATGGAAATATGACAGAAAAAGAAAGTAAAGAAACATCTGCATAAGTCACACAACAAAGTCTTGTCTCTCTTACTACATTTCAAAAAGTCACTGCAGAAAATTAATATTGGCCAGTCTTCTTTGAGTAGTTTCTTCTGCATTTGACTGTGATGGAACATCTCTGGGTGAGATTGCCTTTCTGAGGGGCTTAGTAAGATCACAAAAACATGTCAAGCTCAGTTACCCAAGTGGGCATGTTCTGCACAGGACATGGCCAGTATCAGCAACACCTTCACAAGCTCAGCACAAGCATGCTACAGACTGGTCTGAGCAACTGAGGAACTACATTTTTTTCCTCTATCCGTTTCTCCTTAATGTCCTACTCACACTTTCGATGGAGACCTGTTGCCCCATCAGCAACATGCTTGCAAGCTCAGTTCAGCCTTAAATCTTTATCGCATTTTTTACACAATTAGTGATCGTGTTTAATGCATGCTTTCTGTGGGAATAGAAGATACTTAACTGCAGTTCAAGTGGAAATGAAGCAACTAATTAAGTCAGAGACTTGTTTTTTATGTTGCATTGATACTTGACTTCAGAAAATTTAACTTGATTTGCTAATAAAATTTTAAAAATAAGACTCTCTTTCTTCAGCTGCATTTGATTCAGTTAATCTGAACCTAATTCTGGTTTCACAGTAAGGATAGACACTTAGAAACAATCCTAGCAAGCGCATTGCAGAAATCTATGCAGATTAAAAGCTGCCATTCAGTTGTAAATAAGGGCAGTTTTCCCTCACGGAAGTAGTTTATTTGCTTATTATTTTAAACTAATTTTGCCAGTTTTGTTTGTTAAATATATTCAGAAAAAGAGTAAACGTTTCATTGTGACATTTTTAACATAGTATTTCACAAATTTTATGACAATAAAAATGTTTAATTTTAAATTCAAAAACTTTGGTAAAAGAAAGGTAAAGTATGAACAACATTTTATTTCTCTATGAAACTTAGAACAACAGATGAACATAGCTTTCAGAAGCAGAAGCAGCTCTCATCTTCTGCTATTACAGGCAACAAATCAATTTTATTTATGGATATACTGAGATTCATTTTTTGTATTAAACATTTTTAGACCAATTTTTTTTCCATTTTACTCTTAGCCAGGAAAGCCACATTAAAACTACTTAAAATCAATATATGCTATTATTAATTTCTAAATTTAAATACCTCATTTCTCATATCTTGAGGAATCCCCTTAATTTCTGAGACCATGGACCTTACATATGCTTATTAATAAGTTAATGCTAATGCTACAAGCAAAGATATTGATCAGGAATTTAAAAAATATTACCCAAGTTTTGTTATTTAAGCTTGCTGTTTCTATGAATTTTTAAACTATCAGGATTTTTAAGAATAAAAAATAATGTACTATAAACCACTAATAATAGAAACTCTGTGCTCTGTCTGTTAACATATAGCCCAAAAGAAAAAAAAGTAAGGTGTGCTACTGTATTAATCCTATATTTTACACTATGATAACTATACTCTCAATTATACAAGGTAGCAAAGTATAGGCTGATAATGTTGTTTTTTTTTTTTTAATATTTTCCCATAACAAAAATGAGCTTACTACATTACTAGGCTAAGCACATACCACTACAAAAACACAAAAAAAGAGACTGTTCATTTTATTTTTATTCAATAGATAATTTTTTTACAACCCACTTATTGGTAAAATCATGATGGAATAGAAAGCAACATGTTTTATTCTTCATGTAAAAAACAAACTCATTTCGTTAACGCTGAATATGAATTTCTAATGGGAAATACATTTTTTCTGCTCTCACTCTCACATATTTATATAAAGAATTAATTTAACCAGAAAGAAAATATTTTTTTTTAAAAAATTAAGTAAAGAAAAGAAAATCTAATTAACTAAATTACTGCAACAACTAAATGAATAATTTCCTTGGCTTCCTGGCTCTTGAGAGTCTTGCTACAATGCCCTATTAATGTTCTCAGTTATTAATAGTATTAGTAAAAGAGCAATGAATCTTTTAAGGAGGTTAATTACACTATACATTGTTGTAGCCAGCTATAAACTATCCTGGATACATATTTAATAACAAAAAATCACAATTATCCCATCTGTAATGAATTCTTTTCACCCTCCTCCACCTGGTGGAAGACAGTATTGCAATGATAATATATTTTAGCTGTAGTGCAACATGGAAAATAACATAGTGAATAGATGCACTAATACATTCTAGGACAGAAAATTTACTCTGAACTCAGGCAAAGCAAATTTGACAGTCTAGATAATGAAGTTTGGGTGTCAAAGTAAAAAAGCTGTGTATTTATCACTCTGGGCTGTATGTTGATACAATAATTCCAGCTTGGAAACTTTGCTTCAGATCTGCATGATGTTCACTGTTGGAGCAAGCCCAGAGAAGGGCCACAGAGATGACCAGAGCTCTGGAGCCCCTCTCCTATGAAGACAGGCTGAAACAGCTGGATTTGTTCAGCCTAGAGAAGAGAAGGCTCTGAGGAGACCTTATAGCACCTTCTAGTACCTAAAGGGGGTCTACAGGAAAGCTGAAGAGGGACTTTTTACGAGATCATGTAGAGATAGAACAAAGGGGAATGACTTTACAATCAAAGAGAATAGGTTTAAATTAAATATTAGGAAGAAATTCTTTGGTGTATGGGTAGTGAGGCACTGGAACAGGTTTCCCAGGGAAATTGTGGATGCCCAATCTCTGGAAATGTTCAAGGCCAGGCTGGATGGGGTTTTGAGCAACCTGCACAGGGCAGGGGGGTTGGAACTAGATGCTCTTTAAGGTTCCTTCCAACTCCAATCATTCTATGATTCTGTGCTATGATTACTAACTGTAATTTAACCATACATAAAATCTACATGCAATTTAAGCCTATGGACAGTAGGATGTTTTGTGTCTCAACAACAGGCATCTGGAACTCTGCAAATACAGTTTCAGATAACTCTGAGAGTTCCTGTTTGAATTTAAGTGGTTTATCTTCCGAAATGATTATTTATTTACAACAGATCAGAAACAACTTCCACTGTCACATAAACAAACATCTGTTCTTGTAGTACTAGGTTGACATAGATGTGGTCTGCACGCCATCATTGTACTTTATCCCCTTCTACTCTGTGTTTCTTTTGGCTGGCTTATCTTTTGCATTTTGCTGTCAGGGTCTGTCTCTTGGAACGAGATCATTTGGGACACAGAACAAAAGAAAACAGCCACAGCACCAATATGGTACTACTGTCTCTTCACGGGCCTTGTGCAAGACCAACAACCATCTTCTAAGCTGGTTCCTGATCTGACAGTAGTGAAAAATATTACTGTTTGAACAAAATAATCCCTTCTGTAGAAAATGGGGAAGAAGTAAACTTACAGTCTGTCATCAGCTCCTCCATTAAAGCAACAAGGAGCATGACAATTCTAGGGCCAATTTTGTAGTGCATGTTTGAATGGGCTTAGAAAAATTCTGCTTTTTAAATGGGACATGTGTTTTATATGCAATGAGGCAGCTGGTCCACTCAAATATATCTTGCCAGATCCCCTCTCTATGGCAGTGAGACATAAAATCACTGTGAATGGGAGTTCATTTTTAAAATGACTCATTAACTTACAAGTTTCACTTCCATCTAAAGATATTTGATCTGTTTCTCTTGCAAGATTGATTCTTGTAATTTATACTTGTGAATTATTGTAATTTTTATTTAATATCAGTGACAATAGAGAAATGGACCCTAATAGCACTTTCATTCAAAAAAGACTATGTTATACCTAAGCAGTCCCACTGACTTCATACTTCACTCTCAAAAATAGCAGGTGTATTGAAACAGATGTTTAGAAATGCCTAATAAGAAACAAATGTGTCAGATAAATTTCATTCTCCTTCCTAGTTTGGCTAAATATATAGACTGTGGATCACAAACCCATCTACAATATTTTACTTGAGTTTAGTTCCTTTGGGGGAAGTAAAGTGAAGTGGTATTCTTGGAAACAGGAATTATTAGGAAATTGGATGTTCTGAGATGTTATTCCACAAAACAGGAAACAGAAGACAGTAAAAATTTTGCAGACACATTTTTAGAGCTATATCACTGCTCATGATCTTTAAGAGTATGTTTATTGACAAGCTGAAATGTGTGTAACTTTAAATGGGATTGATTCAAGCTCAAAGCAGTGGAACTTGCCACAAAGTTTTAGGAGGTATTATAGAAAGATAATGGTAGATTATGAATTTCAATTAAAGAAGCTAAGTTTGCTAGGTGAAACAGCATCTTTGATATTTTCAGGGAGCAGTAAGATCTTTACCTGACATAGTTTGCTTTTTCCAACTGTATGCTCCAATAGGTAATACTTCTGGATTTTACCTGTAAGTCTGACTGAATATGACAGTTGTTTCCAGGTCACAGAGATCAGAAAGACTATGATTTACATAGTAAGGCTGAATTGCAGAGTGTAGTGATAGTAAATAGTATTTTCCTTTCTTTCCTTAATACTTACTGCAAGCCATTCATAAATTCTTCCTTTATGTATGTGATGCTTTTATGTTGTTGTTTTTTTTTTAATTTGCTTTTCATTCTTATTCTTCCTTACGGAATTAAAAATTATGTTAAAATCAAAGTTTCCCCGTTTTGAAGGAAAAGAGCATTTACTAAAAATTGTATTTTCCGTTGGAAGATAATTCTAGTTGTCACTCCTCTCCCTCTCTCTGTCTCTATCTCTAGTGAGACACCTACCTAAGTGACTCACCTAACATAAGACTCATCTTACAAGATTAGACCAGCAGAAAAAGGAAGGGAAAATTGAGAGACACTAGTTAGCTCTCCTAGGAGATGTATGCAGATGATAAGGCAGAGGCTGAGTCAAGCATATAGGGGTTTTTTTCCAGTCTGAAAACCTAATTGGAATACATAGCTTAATGTCTGTATAGGCTTGAGCCATCCCAAAGGTCAGACATTTTCCATTAGTTACTTACCCATGCACTGTATTATAATTTGAAGTCATCTATCAGTGTGAAAAGCAGAGGTTCATCAACCCATCAGTTCAGCCTTTGGTATTCTTCAGACTGTGATGAATGATTGTCCATGTAACTGCTCCACTGTGTTAGCTTTGAACTGCATTACCGTCTCTGGACATCTTTCACTGTGTCACTATTCAGGAAGCAATAGTGACTTTTCAGTGTTTAAAAAATGGGCTGGAAAGACAATCAGAGGAAATTTTCCAACTGTCATTTTCAACTCTGCTTTAATACTGTCTCAAATCAGAAAGCATTCAGAAAAGGCTAATACTCCTATCTGTGGAGTGGTAAGGACAAAACTATGACAAAAGAATGTAGCATAACAGTATTTATGCTACATTTAATGGCTGCCCAGTATGATTTACTATAGGGAGCTCTGAGCTAGCTAATACAGCTAGTATCTAGTAAATTAGCCAGTGGTGCAACACAGCAACATGAAGTTTTGCATGCTGGGTAACAAAAACATTAAATTTAAAATAGCATTTTGGTCTGTTCAGTGTGTTAAAATACATTTCAAACATGACAAAGAGACAAAATGCTACCCCTTTTGATGAACATTTCAAATATGCATGCTTTTGTCTGAAGGTGCAACTGCTGGGGCAAACTGGGCTATGGCCACATTGATTGAGTTTCTCCTTGCCTCCTGAGTCTCCTTCAGGATGAAGTGTGGCACAGGCACTGGCCTAAAATAACTGTCAGGTGAAGTGTGAAAAAAATGTTTCTTCACGGTTGTCAACAGGGCAGAAGACAAATACAGTACCAATAGCTGGCAGCAGAGGATACTCCATGACACAGTGCAGTCTTCCAGCATTTCTTTAAGACCTATCTCCGAGTTCTGACAGAGCTTTACAATACCCTAACACTCTACTTTAGTATCAGTGGAAATCGTTCACTTGCTTATTCCATTAGACCTTGCCTTCCTATATTTCCAGACTTCACTCAAGCCTTCCAAACTTTTGTAGAGTGATGATTGATGAGTTGCCCTTTGCCTGAGGCCTGATTTTGATCTCCATGGCTGTTTTCTACTGAAGTTCTCTTCTCTGATCTGCCTTACTCACTGCCATCTTGACAAGGTGGATTTATTTCATACAGCTCTCAATTCCTAACTCCAATACATGAATGTGAGTGAAAGATGGCCCAGATCTTTAGCTTTCTTCTAAAGAATCAGAATGAAATCACAATTTGCTTCCAGCATTTCATTTGTTTATTAAAAAATGCAAACTTGGTTAACTATAGCAATAAGTAAACATCAAACTCCTTCATGTGGGTGTGTATTGGCAAACTCATCAGGACTTGCATTATGGAACCATTTTCTCCCTTTCTTTCCTGTTAGTCCACTGACATCACCAGTTATCTGACTGTGAAATTTCCAGAAGAGAACAGAAACTTAATCTGACTGAAACCAGTGGAAGATCTGATGATCACTTACAGAGGAGAAAATTTTCAACTACTTTCAAGTTCTTACAGAAAAGACATTGAAGAAAGAAAAAAACCCAAGCAAACAAAAACCCAAACCAAACTACCTCAACCCTGTCAGCTAAGGATGCATCAGTTTTTCTATTTTATTTTATTCAGTTATTCATGTGGGTTCAGAGAGGAGCAAGCCAACTGCTTTACAAGAGCAGTTTTCAGGAACCTCAGGAAAAACTAGAGGGTCTCAGGAAATCTGACCACTGGCAATTACAGAAAGCTTAGAGGGTAACTAAAGTGTGTTGAACCTTGACAACAAACAGAATTAGCAAGATTTCAAAAGGCTTTAGTGCTTTTAATTTGTAAGGCAGTCTCAGTAAACAACTCTGATTAAAGTGTGACAGTTCAATGCATCCTATGGGCACGAGATGAACAGAGAGTGAACAGTCTTCATTAGAAATGCAGTAAAAATGAGATATCATGGTACTCAGGAAATTAAGATGCTTGTAGAAAAAGATTTGGGAAATAAAAAAATAAAGCTCAATAAACTCTGCTATCAGTTACATATCCTATAGGATAGAATGCTGAAATAAATTAAAAAACCCCAAACCTGACTGTTTTAATTTATAAAATGGAAAAGTCACTGGAATTTTCATGTGTATAACTGCATACAGTTTTAATACTCACTGTCAAGGCTCAAGCTGCTGTTACTTAAGTATAATTAAGCATATTTGAAAAAGCCTTTTTTAAATAGTTAATGGATGAAATTGTATCCTTTTCCAAGGATTACTTATGTGAAAGACAATCAGATGCTAGAGTTATTAGTGACAGCATAGAACTCTATTAGAGATTCATGATTTTAACAAAAATCAGTAAGAAAAGGATTTGTAGAAATGTTGAAAATCTATCAAACTATTTTGTTAACTGAAAACAAAATTGTTGTAGAATAAAGAGAGCCTATAACTACTTATATGTTGATTACCAGAAATGATTTCGATATGCATGTGACATCTCATAATCAATCCGGACATATTGTGTTAATTAAGATAAATTGATAGCTGCTATCAAATAAAAGGACCTTGGGAACACACTGAGTTAATTTTATCAAGATGAAATTGTATTGTTTCATGGAGTATCCTTTATTCTAACTCACGACTTGGCTGATGGAAATGTTCTCCCTGGCTTTCACTTGGGAAAATGATAAAAAGTAAGGTAGTGTTTTAATCTTCCAAAAAATAATGTTATCTTAAATCTCAGTGCAATATAATGAAACCTGTATGCCTAAACTATATCTGAACCTCAAATCAGAGTATTTGGTTTAGAATATTTTTACATTAATGATCCTGAATCCTTGCCAGCCTGAACTGAAGTTTAGTCTTGCAGTGTTGGGGTTTCTTACATGAGGGGATATCTTTCTATAACAATTGTCACTGGTTTCTTTAAATGCCTCAAGAAAAAGAGAACTAAAATTTTGAGTGTAAAGATTTCTGCTTTCTTTAAGCAACTGTTCTGAAGATTGACTTGCTTTAGAACCAGAACAGATTTTGAGACAAAAAAACCCCCCCACATTCCCATACTTCCTTGTTGAGTCTTCTGGTATCCTCAGCTGAAAGCAGCCACGACATGGTTTCAGCAAACCTTACTGAAACAGCTAGAGAGATGCTATCAGTATTTATTGGCCAATAATCTTATCTTCTTAATGCGTTTGTGGAAGAAAAAATTTTGGCTGCAATCTCATAGCATTTGAAAGTAAATTAAATAAACAACGAATTACAGTTTTGCATGCTCATCAAAAAGTACTAGAGCTGTAGCCTGAAAGGTATTCTATTCTATTCTATTCTATTAGTAGGTTCAACTTGTATTATGATTAATTTTCTACTAATGTTTTTAGTTCAAATACGCTCAACTGAAAGACATTTCAGACCAAAAAAAAATCTGATATATTTAGAAGAAAAACTGCAAACAAGTAAAATGCACCCAGAAAATTTTATGCCTCTATCTCATTTTACCTCAGATTGCAGGGTTAGAGATTAACTTATTATTCAGATAAATGCTTACATTTTTTGAGAAAGTAAACCCCTGTTTATTTGCTTTGTGAAGGAAATTTCCACAGCACACTGTATACTCACAGTTTGAAACCAAAGGGATAGTTGTAATGCCAGATTTGTAACACAAAGAAATTTTAGAGAAATATGTGCTTTTCTTTTGTTCATCGGTTTCCTTTAATTTCAAAGAGATACTGCTGGTTTAGATATAAACTCCAGAAAGCATTAGGTTTTGTTTAACTACTCAAGACAATACTTTCTGAATTGTGGAGGTAAGCTTCAGTGATGTCATGCCCTTCGTGTCACCTGGAGTACTGCAGGAGGGGAAAATATTATTTTTAGCTCACTATTTTGGATGCTTCTAATTGCTGCTGAGACGTACTGATGTTGTAGAGGCCACATGAATCAAACACAAGACTAAGTAACTTGGAAACTGTTGAGAGACTTCCCATCTGGAAACTACTACAGATCTGAAGTAGTTGCTTCATAGATTTGGAAATGTACTGAAGTGTTAGCTCCAATACTTCATCTATTTCTCAAAAGATTAACATGTTGGGTTTTTTTTCATTAAGCTCATGACATACAGAACAGCAGAGTGATCTGTTGGCAGGTGCTTGTGGGCTGCTGTCAGGTCCCCACAAAGATGTCTCTGCCCCATACTTAAGCAGCCCCCAGCCCTCAAACTGTTTCACAGATTGCATCCCATGGAATTGCTGTTTTATTTTGTCCAGGGGACAGCGGCAGAATAAATCAAGTTCCTTTAAACTAAGGTTCCAGTTAAAGGTTTTAGTTAATATAATACATTGAACTGTACCATAAGAAATAAAGGTTGCACAGCTATATTAGTACAACACAATTCGGTACTTCTATTCATTACATCATCAGGACAAGGGGAGAAAACAGGATGAGAAAGTTCATGGATCTAGATGAAGATACTGAGACTGCTTACAAGTATCTGTCATGAGCAAAAGAGGTTAAAGTTGGAGAAAATTAACTTATTGCCAATTAAAGGGATTTTGAGTAGTGAGAAACAAGGAGAAACATTAAAACAGCACCTTTCTGCCCCCTTTTCCCAGCTCAGCTTCATTCCTCCACTCCCCACTGCTGCTCCAAGCCCTGGAGGAGTGGATGGGGCATGTTACATTCAATACACAGAGGGTTCTCTCTGCTGCTCCTTCCCCCTCACATTTTCTCCTTGCTCCAGCATGGGCTTTCTACAGTCTGAGTTCCTCCAGGAATATCCAGCTGCTCCAGCATGAGGTTCACCATGTGGCAGCCTCTGGCTTCTCCTCATAGTGGCCCCTGCTGTCAGCAACTGTGCAGGGACACCAACCCACTGATCTATAAACGTCAAATGATCCAAGCATTCTCACCTGGCATGTGCTTGTACAAGAACTTTGGAGGAAAATCATGAAAGTTTTAAAAAATCAGAAAAAATTTCAACTCCAAGTTATATGAGTAAAATTTTCACAGGCCTATCAGGGTTGGATCATCAGCCTACTAAAATAAAGTATCTTAAATTAAAACATTAAATTAAAACTTAAATTAAATAAATAACAAGTTAAAACCAGTACCATGTCATGTCTTGAAATTTGGTATCACTTTCATTGTGTTTTTCGCAGATAAAAGAAGACATTTACTAAGGAAGGTGCACAGAAAATGCTAGCAGCAGATCTCATAAAGTAAAAAGGAGGCCTGATCTGAATGAAAATGTATCTTCTGATAGCTAAGTTCTAACGGAATATAGCGATAGCACATACAGATAGAGTAATGAATAATTATGTTTTATCTAAGTGTTTCTCTTCATATCTCCACTTGTTTGTTAATTACCACAGGTCTATTGTTACATTATAGCCACAATAACATGCTTCCCTCACAGAAGAAAAGTGAATATTGTTTTTCTAGCTCTCTTTGGAACAAAACTGATTTTTTCTGTGTGTGCACTTAAAGGCAAAGTGGAATATAATAGTGTTTATTCTATCATTAAGTTGGGAAAAAAAAAAGCTCATTTAATGTTCCAAGATAATTCAAAAAAGAATACGTCAATATCTGGGGAGACTTTGTGCCTGTTGCTTTTACAGGGACAGAGAAGAGTAAAGACTTGGATGTTTTCCTGCCTTAAGAGTGTAAGTAGTTTTTTGTTGTACTGCTGCAAGTCCAAAGGGACACCACTGACTTTGACAGAGTGACTCTGAATTAAAAGTGGTGTGACTTAAAGTAGAAGCTGATTCTCTGGATTTACATTAGAAGAAAATAAGGTTTTTGCATCCTTACTCATTCTAGGAGTTCACAGATATTTATTTAATATTGTTGCCTATAGAAAACGTGCAGCATAATTAGCAAGCAACTGGAAAATGAGAGAACTTGAGTATAAGTTTGTTAATCAGCACTGCCATTGTTTCATCAGCAAAACCTCGTCTGCTCTTTTTTACACCATTTAACATTGTAGTTGCACTAAAAGCAGCACTTCTGCCACAGGAAGTGTCAGCATGAAGTGAATGAATCAGTGATTCTACTGGAGCAGAAGCCATATTTGACATAAACCAAATTACAGTTGGCTGCAGGCAGGGTTTTCTGCAGGTGCCAAGGTTTTTGGGAACTGCAGGTGCTGTACAGCTGTGGGCATGACCACAGTCACTTGCATACATGACCTGGAGTCACTCACTGTGCCTTGATGTTAAGATTCCCTAAACTGAAGAGGTAGATCCAACTCACCCAACAATTAACCTATTAACTGCAGTTCTTCAAAAAGCAATGGGTTGTAAGTATTTGATGTTCTGTAAAGATGACTTTTTGATGTACCTTCCTTTTTTTCCCTCATCTCTTTTCAGCCTTGATTCAGATAATAACCGACCCACTACAAAGGAATGCAAGTCTACTTTCTGTAATGCGTATTTTTTGTATGGTAAATGCTGTAGTAGCAGATGCTTCCATAGTACATGTATTTAATTCTTCACTATTCATCTATAAAAAAAAAAAAAAGAGTTTGAATTAACTTCACAGTCATTTCGGGAAACATGTTTTTGATAAGTACAATGTAGCTAATATGCATATTAAATTTTTTTCTACAATACCAGAATATTTTCAACAATACAGTGCAGGTAGAGTTGTCTTTTTCTAAACACTATCTTTTTTTAATACATAGTGGGTGTATTTGTAATATAATAGGTTATCATGATTCATGATACGTACAATCATTTTTTCTCTATAGCTAAGCAACCCGGTCTAGTGAAAGGTGTCCTTGCCCACGGCAGGGGGGTTGGAACTAGATAATCTTTAAGGTCTCTTCTAACCCAAACCATTCTATGATTCTATGGTTCTCTTTAAGTCTGGAAAAACATCACCAAAAATAATTCTGTCATCATCATTGGGTACAGAACAGGTCCGTACTTCAGCTGATGACTCCATTATTTATGTCACTAAGATCTATAAATAGATAAAGGCCACAGTATTTTGAGTTGTTTGTATCTTTGCATGCTATCTTATTTACAATATTATTAGAGTTCTTCAGCAGCAAGTTGAGAATACAGCACATTAATTTCCTTGCCTGGCTATAAGGTAACAACTTTATTATACAAACACAAATAAAGAGAGTCTTTTAGAAGCCTTGATTTTCTTCTGGCAATGTAGAAGTTCAGATGATTTTTCAAAGTGATTGTTACTTTAAGTAAAAGTTTTTTTGACCTATTATTTCTTGGCATATGGAATTGAAATAACCCATGGAAAAAGAATGAACCAACTGACTCTTAAGCAGAAAGAAGAGGCAATTAAATAAAGATGATCTAAAGACAGTCTTTAGGGGCAGGAAAAGTTAGTGCTTGGTTTTATAAAGTATCTAAATCACACCAAAGGAAAGGAAGTTCATCTGAGGTGTAGAAATAATTATCTGATGCTAGAGACTGAAGCACATCTACAGTTCACATGAGGTGACTAGCATCTCTTACATTGAGGGTCTTCAAGAAGAAGCTTAAAAAGTGCTTCTCAGTAACTCTATAATTAGGTAATCCTAGATTTGGTTGGTCTTGCAGCAATTTGATTGTAAGAAAGCCTCAGGTTTTTCTCGTTCAGATTTTTTTTTATATTTGGACCTCTTTCTTCATGATCTTTGAGCTCTGTAACAATGTCTTAAACACAGGTCCTTACAGGCTTCTTCACATAAATTCAGTAGCTAACAGATCACTGTTAGCATCCTGAATCAAAACTATGAAAGTCAATATTGTTTTTCCAGCTGGGAGTTCAGTTCAGAAATTACACAAAGGAGCATGTGAGATTGAAAGGGAGTAATCAGTACTGTGATTCTGTAGACCAATTGGCTTGTCACACAGATTATTGCATTTAAAAGGCATCTGTTTTATATCCACTTTGATTTGATTTGATACCCTGGAGTAGAGAAGCTTGAGTACACAAATGGATTAACAAATGCATTCTTTTGCTTTAATTCTTCAATGTAATGACCAAAATGTCTGATAAGAACCATTGATTGCCAGCTGTGATAAAATATTGCAAATGCAGTTGTGTAGGGCGGTAATGTTAAAACTGCTTTGTGACAGTTCTGATTTATTGAATTCAGCAAGGAAGCCTCATGAGGAGCATATAAAATACAAATCCCAGTTGGGATGACTGAATTTCAAGTCAAAGATAACATGAAATACAAAAATAAAACCAGATCTCATTCCTGGCTGTAAGGCTATGGAATTGTTCTGTTTTTTATTCTTTGACAAAAGCCACAAAGCTGCACGTCTTCTTCTAAATGTTGTAGTATATTTTTTCATCAGTATTTTTCATTTTGTGTGACAAAAACAGAGCAATGGCATTTACAACTCCGAAAGGAGAATGCATGGAAGCATGCTTGCTTGCAGTACATGCTTCCTGTAGGTTCTTTATCTTGCTACTCAGGTCTATCGGACAGAAGAGAACCCTCCAACATCTATATCTCCCCTAAATAACAGAGATTTACTGTGAAAAAATAAAACAAAAAGCAGGTGCTAGGATTTGGCTTTTTTTCTGAAACACAATAGTCATAAAAGGAGACAATTATATTAAAATTGTGTTCAGAATAGTAGCAGACATCAGGGATTTTGATATCATTGTCCTGGAACAGAGTGGTAATTGCGGAGAAATAATGCATTGTGTGCTGGCAGCTATCATGGTGAGAAAATGCTACAGAAATACACAAAGGCTTCCATAAGCACTATGAGTTTATTTAATTGACTGTCACTGTATTTTCCAAATTTTTGTTTGTTTGTTTGCTTTTTGGTTCCAAAAATATTACGTGAAAAATAGTTTTCTCTATCAAATATAGAGTTTTAGTTGATAAGAGTGAGAAAGAGACAAAACAAATTTGCAATATTAGAAAGAAAACCTCTGATACAGGAAGGAAAAAGTGAGACTATTAGAGATATTTTTTTAAATTATTCCAACTGTCTAAGTCTCATGGAGGAGAATTGGTTGAACAAGTCTTCAGACTTGTGTCTGATGGTTATTTTTAAGAACTTACAGAGCACAATACGACTGGGAAAAGATGTAAACAAAAGGTAAAAAACCCCTTAGAATAATTAAAATTAGTCTGATGTTTATGCTTCAGAATACCTTGTCATATGTTATAGAGCCACTAATGGGAAATACATTTCCATGTGTTGAAATAAGAGATTTAATTCACGTGATGTATTGCTAGTCTTATAATCCCACAACAATTATTACAATAGTAGGTTGAATGATGCCATATGCAACTAGCTCTTACAGCTAGGCTGCTTATTGCTTTCTACTTGGAGAAGACACTTCCAGCTTGCAACGCGTACATGGAAAAGCAGCATTGTCCTGCATCACTAGGAGATGCTAAGCAGTAAAGAATCATCATGTTACTTACAAATTATTTTTTTTTTTTTTGTTAAGATAATGAGGACTGTAATGGATAATTTGCCCATTCACAACCGAGGTAGCTAAAGGAGACAGAGAATATTCAAATGAACATGAGCCATCCGACACTCCTAACGTTGATATCTGACCAGTTTCTGTATCTGTCAGTGGCCAAAACGTAACAGATTCTAGGTGATGCTTTACAAGGATCTTGAGAGTGCATTTCTGATTTCCGGGTAGTAATACAGACAGAGGTCTTGGTGATTCATAACGTCTCACCTACTTGGCATTTGTGGCATCCTTTGTAGCTGATGTTAGGAGCACAATAAAGTTTAGTGAGAAGGACTGGAAGCATCTGCTTTGGCATAAACAGCTACAGAAAAGAACCTTTCATTATCCCTGGCCCTATCTCTTAGCTCTGCCATGTGAACACAAAATCAGTATGTATGTAGAAGGTATGAAGACTTGCTGGAACTTTCTGTTACACCTCATACTCAAAAAAAGCCTTATGGCCTCCTTTGCAGAAAAGCACGAGGTACTGCTATTCCATGCAGTTTTGCAGGTTTTCAGCTGCTAAATGAGGCAAGAGTCAGGAAGCAATTTTATGAGCATGAGGCTGAAATTCTACACATAAGATGCAGAAAAGGCAATAAGAAAAGTTATATTTTCTGTCTCATTTAACTTCAAAGGCTGAGGTAAATGCTAGCTGTCTTCTTTTCCATAATTGAAATATCACATAGAACATAAAGAGAAAAAGAATGAGCATTTCTGGTCTAAATTTACATACTTCACTTCTTTTTCTTTTTCTGTGTGAATCTTCTTTCTAATACCTAATAATCCTATATAAGTAATTATAAAGTAGTAAGTACATCGTCCCAATATGTATGAATTAGTACATTGGTTTGTAGTGTGATCGGCAAATCTGTGCAAGAAACAAAAATGAAGATAATTAACATTATTTATGGCAAATGCATATTTTCTATCAGCAGATTATTTTTATTTTCTCCACTTCTACCACTTAATGGTATTTTCTGTCAGCTCAAATCAATGTTTTGTGACAATATCACTATGATGTGAGCATCAAATAGTAATTGGTAAATTGCAAATATTTTTAGAACGTGAGAATAGAATATCTGAAATTGCAAATAAATCACAAACTGGAACTATGGTGGAGCATCTGAATAGCATGAGAGAGCCATCTCAACGTAGCCTGGGGCTATCACACCAGAGATTTCTTCTGAAGCTAGACAAAGCTCACTTTTAGTCTAGAATCTTCTAGTTTTTACCATTTCCTCCCTCCCTTTCTTACCTCTACTTTCCTTCCTTTGTTGCTATCTAAAAAAAAGAAAAGAAAATCTTTATAAATTCTTGGTTTTATTCCTGTATATATTGGGAATCTTTGCAATTTAAATTAGTTCTCAAGTAATTTTTCACTCAACTCTAGCCTCAGTGGATTTTGTTTATTTATTTCAAATCTAAGTTCAGCTTACCCTTGGAAGGTTATTCAGTGTTGTTATTAAAAAGCTATTGATCACACATGACTCAAATGCATAGTTCTCTTCTACTACTCTTCCAAGAAAACTTCAATAACACCACTTAAAAGAACTTTTTATTAACTGCTACAAATAATGTGGCCTGCAATTTTCTTCAGATTCTCTATCTGCTGCTTTCTTCAATGACTAGTTCCAAAATATGTATTTTTTACACCAGTAAGACTTCATTATATTTAATGTGGTGCTTTGATGAGGCTATGACTCCCTCTTAAGCTGTGAAGTAACGAGGGCTCAACAACACAGTTTGGTAATATTTTGGAAATCTCTTTTTCTGTGAGATGAATACCAGACAAACACTGTCAATGGGGACACTAGCAGACAAGTTCAGTCCTTTAGTTTTGTTTATATCATGCCTTCTCAAATAATGCTGTAAGTTCTTGTTTTCATTTAGATGTCTGAACCTGACAGAATAAACTATCAAGGAATCTCTGACTATTCTGCAGCTCTTCCATTTTGTATAAAAATTTACATTTTCTTAGCTATTGTAATTATATATCACATACTTCTTGCCTTGCTAAAAACTTGCTTCACTTTATCTGCCCTCAAAAAAAAGTGCCACTTGTAAATGCTTTTCTTCCATTTTTATTGCTAGTAAAAAGACACTTATTAAAATTATGGGATATAGGATAGAAGTACATAATGTGATATCTCTGCAATCAGCAGCTCTCTCTTCTCTGTGTTTGTAAGGCACTCAATACAATATAGTATTCACTTTTGTTCATCGTTTGTTGTGGAAAGAAAAACAGTCTCTTTCAGCTGGTACAGAGAGGAAAGAACAAAAAAATAATCATTTCTTGTGAAGCCTCAGCAAGTGCCTTCCACCTTCAGTGAGCCAAACTTCATCTAGAGAGGTTAAATTGAAATGCTGCTTGGAAAACTGCTGCCAAACTGAAGGAATGAATCAGAACCCTGAGAGCTCTTGCCAGCGGTGTTGTTTCTCTTCTGGCAGCTCGCATTCTCCAGCACACTGGCTCTTAGTCTTTCCTGGCTCTTACCCAAAGGCTGTTGAATAATGGCACACCTTAATTCTGCAATAGGGACATACATGAAGAAGACTGAACTGCACCAAGCATCATCTAAAACGTTAAAGATTACTTTCAATCACGAAACTTCGTAACAAACTATGCAACTCTTTTGTCAGCAATGTAGAAACAGGCCCTTCAAAATTGTCACAGAAGCTAAAATAACATGATTTTACTGCATTTTGTGCAAATGTAACCTAACACTACTCTAGGAAATCAGGCTAAGAGTTTTTTATCCTTGTTGTACAACTGAACAAATGCCAAATTCTACCCAGAGTATGACTGGTAGCATATCCCAGTCTGCTTCCATTTTATATTCAGATAGACACAAAGCCATTTCAGTGGATCCAAAACAGATCTCACTATTGGGATGATTATCTGAGTAGTACACAAGGACAAAGAGATTTCTAAATAATTTAAAATAACTTTTGAGCAAAACAAAATCTTCTCCTCAGAGATGCTGTAAACTAAACTCTTTTCCCATAGAAACAGGGGTTTTTTTGGTGGCCTAAGAATTCTGTTCATATAAAAGTGGTAACTGTTGTCCCTTACTTGCACTAATAAAGATTTATCTAGAACTAACTCAAATTTGGGCTTTTCTTTAGAGAGTTCAGAACACTTATTTTTTCTGCCTGTAACTTTGTCTGCCCTATATGGCATCTTAGCAGGTGTGGACATCAGGAAGCCCTAGCAGCTTCTACCAAGGATTTCAGTGACCCTTTACCGAGGCTACCTGAGGTCTTTGCTGCAGTGCCCCTGGTTAGGGAGGGCCAATCCAATTCAGTTGGTGTCAGGGAATGATAGTCATGGGCACAGGGGCTTAGGTGAGGTTCTCCTCAATCCTTCTGGTAAGGGAAAAGGGTGTAAGTCGGAAGGCATCCGTACCAAAGATCAATAGTTGGTTGCACAGCAAGTGTTGGCAACAGAGTTTTGGTTTCTATGGCCATGGGAGCCTGTTTGAGCACATACATATAAATACCTGAAGAAGGGGTGTAAGAAGAAGGAACCAGAATCTTTACAGTGGTGCCCAGTGACAAGAGGCAATGGGAACAACAAGAAACACAGACGGTTCCCTCTGAACACCAGGAAACATTTTTTCTCTGTAAGGGTAACTGAGCACTGTCACAGGTTGCCCAGAGAGGTTGTGGAGTCTCCATCCCTGGAGAGTTTCAGCAGGCATCTGAACATGGTCCTGAGCAACATGTCCTAGCTTTAGGGTGGCTCTGCTTGAGCAGGGTGGTTGGACCAGATGACCTCTGAAGCTCCCTTCCAACATCAACAATTCTGACAACATAAATACATAAAACAAGCAAATTTTGGGGGTTTTTTTGCTATATGTTGTAGATGTGCCTCAAACTGATAAGTGTAAAACTTGAAGAAAAAATGCAAAACAATATGTTAGGCAATATCATTAGATTTTGAAAAGAATCTGGGGGATGGTAGAAAACACTTTAGAAGCAACTCTTAAGAAGCAGCATTCTGTACACTGGAAATTAACTTTTTCACAGATGGAATGTCTGGAAAATGTTTAAGACTGGACTAACAAAATCAAACAAACAAGAACTTCCTTAACAGAACTCACTGGGGTTCTGTACAGAATTTTTCTTGTCCAGAAAGTTTAAACATTGTAATTAAACTAGTCCAATGATTTTTGGAGCCATACCTCCACATCGCAGATGTTTTTCAGTTGCTGAGTGTTATATATAGCCAGCTACTGTCAACGTAATTTTTCCTATATGTTTCTTCCTTGCTACAGTAAACATTCTTGTGAAACAGATGCTCATTCATATCTCTCTTTTGGAAAGTTTTATCTCTAAATAGTTAAGCAGTGGGAGCTTAAGATTATGCCGAAACATTCCAGTGACTTTGGAGAATAGAATTCTAGTCCAAGGCAGATTCAAAGGGATTTATAATGAGCCATCTGTGAATTTTTTTTTCTTTTGTCACATTAAGAAAGCTAAAGATAACAGTTTTCCCCGATAAAAAACACTTTTCTCTTAATTTTTAATCTATTACTAGGAAATAATCTTAACCTTAGAAACTGAAACAGAAATTAGAGTTTTTATATGTAATTTGGCAAAATATAAACAGGTGTTTTTAGTCATAAGTTAGACAGTTATTTCACATAGATGGTGTATTTCAGTGATAATTTTTATTACATCTCCATCAAGCTTGATAATGTAACAGGAATATACTTCAAAGTAACCTTGTTCCAGTATTTTAAACTTTCCAAACTGCCACAGCAATCAGAACAGATAATAGTTGGCCTTGTGGAGTAACATGCTTTCTGAATCCTGGCTCATCTTCTAGGTAGTCAGTTTATCTAACTTTTTTTTGCCACTGAGAGGGTCCAGTTATCCTTTAATTAATACACTGAACTGAAATGTGAATCTTTACACAGCTGTAGTAAAGCTTAAATTCCCACTTGTGCTCTGGAATTTACAGAGAGACAAGTAAAAATGAGTCCCCTTAGTCCTGCAGCAACCAATGAGTTTTTGTTTGAAACACTCTTAGTGGTAAGTGCCGGTAGAAATAGCACACCTGGATGAAAGGTGCTCTGAACAGCTTTGGAGAAGGGAGTCATAATCTGAGCTCTTGTAGACAATTAGGAAAAAAAAATAAAAATTTGGAATCAACTGGCCTTTACTACCAATACAGCCCAAACACAAAAGTAAATAGAGTTATTAAAAGAGTGTTACAGCACCAAGGAGAGCTGAATAATGATGGCACAGTATGGTGGGAAGATATTCCTCATATGGTGTTAGAAGGCCATATAAAATATTTTCAGTATATCGATAATCAATCATTTAACTCCAACAATACCCGCAAATACATCTGAAGGATGTCATGTCTCCAAAAGAAAATAGAGAGGAATCAGTGGGTCATGAGGAATGACTACGCATCTTCACATGTGGAATCAGCAGATGCGTGCTGCCCTGTGGTAGGAAGGACATACCAAGTTATGACACAGGCAAGAGCATAAAAGATGTACAAAATATGTAACTTTTAAAGAAGACATCTCTAAAGAGACCCAAAAAAATGACTATGAGTTTTTGTTACAATAGGGTATTCGGTGCTTCTCTCTTAGCTACCGAATAACCTTAATGAGGCCACACTCTATCAGGGAGATTGTAGATCCTAGGCAATCTATTCAAAGTTTTTCTTCTACAGCTTCCCCTGTCACCATCTGTTCCATAAAACGAGCCCACACGAGGAAAGTAAATCCAAATCTCTTGTATATTATTATAAAATATTACTTCTAATATAGCTGGCTGATACGAGGCAGTTACCAAGAATGATTTGCAAAATTCCTTGTTGTTGGTTCATTTCTCACAGCAATGTGAGAAATTGCAATGCATTAAGAAAACATTTGCTGATTGAAGTCTGTATAAACACAGTATTTTACAGTATCCCTCACAGTAAAGCGGGCTATCATGCCTTCAGGGTTGCTGGCTGCTTCTTGGAGAAGGTGCTGCAAATGGGGAATATTGATTATGTTGATGCTTTTTCTTTTTAAAACCACAATTTGTTATTTTGTTCCCATTTTCTAGAAATAGATTTGAAGTAGTAAGACACAAGTAAAAATTGTTAAGATATTTGTAAACAGCAAATACAAAATTAATATTAGTTTAATGTAGTGGTATCACAATCTTTAATAATGATCCAAAATTTCAATGTCTTTCTTTTATTCAGGAATCCAAGCTCCACACACTAGAGTCTAGTCTTTTGCAGACATCTTGTAGGTCTCTGATACCTAAACAAAATCATTACAATTTTCAGTTTGAAATCAAAACTTTTTAAAGTTTTAAAAAATAGTTAGCTTATTAAAAAAAAAACAAAACCAAAAAAACCAACAAAGGAAAAACCAAACACACCTCCATCCTCCCTTCAATATCAACCAAATTATTTCTTCCTCTCCAAATCTGATATTGTCAAGGGGAGGCACAGCTTTTCCTTCACTTTGTTTCATAGTGTGCCCTAACAGGAAATTCCGATTCACTTAGAAATCACATAATCCAGAACACTGTGTGCTTAAGTCTCTAAAGGAAATAACTCTTTTCCAGTTCACTAGAGTTTTATTAGTGTTTTGCTTTTAGCTTGAGTGAAGCAGTCTTCTTAATGAGAACAGCCAACTAACAGTCAAAGTAAAGTTATGTTGGATTTGACCTTTATTTTCCTGAGGAAAGACAAGTAACTTTGACAAAGGTAGACTATTGGAGGAGGATGGAGCTAGTTCTATTATTACTAACTAATTTCTTGTGATTCTTTCTGAATCCTTGGGCTTTCCATATGAACATGGGTAGATGAAATGCATTATTTCTAACAAGCAGAGGGGTCTACACTTGCCATATGAGCCAGAAAACACTTGGAACTGAAGTAATGATAGATAGAGCACCAGATTTATTTTTTTTTTTACACCTAGAAAAGATTCTTCTACTAATTTATCAATAAGGCATTCTATAGCCTCACATCCTTGCCAAGTCTATTTGATTTATTCACGTACTTCAACCACGTTTTTCATGCTGCACAAGGGACTCAGGCACGCTGCCTGTGATAGAGCTGTATCTCCTGTGATCCTGAACTGCATTCTTACAGATACAAGTGGGCATGTAACATTTTCTCTCTGGTTTACCATGGTCAGGCACTTTGCCATTTGCAAAGAGAATTTGTAAGCTGGATATGGAGAGTTTAAATGTAAGAAGCAATTACTTATATGCCACTGATGTGATAACAGTGATATTTTGTCTGCCATGCAGTCATGACCAGGTGGACAAGGATCACCTTCCTGTGCTATTTGGAAGAGGGTAATCCTCAGTGTTGGTGAGCCACCATCTGAATCCATGATTTTCCTCCTCAGTGCATTAATTGCTAATTCTCACTACACCAAACTATCTCACATCTGCTGTTCTTATCATGAATGGCTCTGGTCTGCATACTTTCCCAGCTTTTTCTCAACTCATGAGTGTTCAGAGAAATTGAAGTCAGGTTTATGCAGCTGTGCTGTGTCAAAACCAGACCTTGGATCACATCATGCTGAAAGTCCGGCAGATGGGTTTCATGTAAGCCTCATGATGACCAGTGAGATATTTTTCACAGAATCACAGAATATATGGAGTTGGAAGGGACCCACAAGGATCATCGAGTTTGAAGGACTGTATTTCTCATCTGTTTTGTCATTCTGTGCTTTTTCTCACACACACACACAAAAAAAAAAAAAAAAAAGGAACAAAAAAAGAAATCTGAGATTCTGTAATACAATACTGAGGCCAATTATGACATACTCTTACCATAAGATGCATGAAATGTTTTCTAGCGTGACAGAAGAATGTAAACTGCCTTTCTGTTGTAACCTTTGATGACCTTTTACTTATCCTTGGGAAGAATGAATGTATCATGCAGGAACAAAACCTTTCAAATGAGAGAAGACAACCTCATTAGTCTATCTGGGCAGCTTAGACAAATGAGTCTGGCAGTTTGGTTATGGGTTTTAGCAACAGAAGCACTGACGTAAGAAGGCAATTCAGTTCCTTTTTATATCTTTCCAAGTCAGATGCTACAGATAGCTACAGGGTAGGAACATCAAACAATCTCAGAATAACAGCCTAAATACTTTTTAGGCACAAATTCTTTATATGCCCATCATGAAAATGGAATCACTTCATCAACAGAGAAAAAATATTTCATCCTATAAAAATTTGTATTACTTCTCTGAATGGCAAGATAAGACTGGATTATTTTATTTCTTTACTGTAGCTAGGCAAGAAGTGGAGAACAGGAATGTGGCTACCGTGGTACCTGTTACAATCCAGTGTAGAAGCTCCACGCTTTACCGGGTGTTGCACTTTTATTTCAGGCTTCAAGAGATTTTGCCTACACAAACTCTTGGAAAGCCTTTTGATTCTTTGGTACCTTGAGTTCACGTCCGGAGAAAAACTACACATTTTTCTCTAAGAGATTTTTTTTAATTTGGTGAGAAAATAGGCATTTTGGCAAAAAAGATTTAACAGAAATAACATGCAACTCAAGGAAAAGCATTACAACAGATTACTGAGGCTAGCAAACATCGCTATAGTAAGGGAATCTTTGTTGCAAACACAAAGTTAAGTGAAATACCCATAACTTAAATGAAATACAGACAAGGTGCCCACAGGAGTAAAGGAATAGGGATTAAGAGAAGAAAGAATAGAGAAAGAGAAGACAGAGACATATTTACCGCTCCAGAGGTCACATGTTGACAGCTCAGGAGGGTAGACACCTCATTCGTGTCTATTTATACACTCTGGCTATTGTGGCCACTCCCTCTGGCTGGGACCTTTGGCTCACTGCCACTCACGGCTGAACATGAGCCAGCAGCGTGCCCAGGTGGCCAAGAAGGCCAGTGGCATCCTGGCCTGTATCAGGAACAGTGTGGCCAGCAGGACCAGCGCAGTGATTCTTCCCCTGTAATCAGCACTGGTGAGGCCACACCTGGAGTGCTGTGTCCAGTTCTGGGCCCCTCAGTTCAGGAAGGATATTGAGGTGCTGGAGCAGGTCCAGAGAAGAGCAATGAGGCTGGTGAAGGGCCTCGAACACAAGTCCTATGAGGAGAGGCTGAGGGAGCTGGGGTTGTTTAGCCTGGAGAAGAGGAGGCTCAGGGGAGACCTCATCACTCTACAACTACCTGAAAGGAGGTTGTAACCAGGTGGGGGTTGGTCTTTTATCCAAGGCAACTATCAGTGAGAGAAGAGGGCACAGTCTTAAGCTTTGCCAGGGGAGGTTTAGGTTAAATATTAGGAAGAAATTCTTTACAGAGAGAGTAACCAGGCATTGGAATGGGCTGCCCAGGGAAGTGGTGGATTCTCCGTCCCTGGAGGTATTTAAGAAGAGACTGGATGTGGCACTTAGTGCCATGGTCTAGTAACTGGTAGTAGTGGATCAAGGGTTGGACTTGATGATCTCAGAGGTCCTCTCCAACCTGGCTGATCCTATGATTCTATGATTCTAAGCCAAAGTGACGGGTCCACAACCCATGAGAAGCTCCAGGGGGTGTGGTGTGGGCAGGCCACCAGATGGCCCTTATTGACAGCCCAGCCAGGTGGCTTTCCCTGCCACGTGCAAGGCCTTATCTGTGCCTTCCTGCCATGTGTCTGCAGATCATGGGTCTGCAGGTCTAGCTTAGCCCTTCCCACCCTCCTCTCCCAAAGAGACAACGTGGTTTATTTGACCCATCAATGGAACATCCGATGAGATACGAATCCAGTCTCTGACAGTACCAATAGCCAAAAAAGTCAAATCCAGAGCACATTAGGCATGTCTACACTGAAAATATGGTGCAGAGTCACTGCAAAAACAAGAATGAGAACTATCTGTTTTCACAGGGGGATAAAAATAAAGATCAGTAGGTTTAAGCACAGTGATGCATCTGCAATAGCCAAAAGATAAGAGGTGATGAAAATACAGTGGTGGTAGAAAGAAAAATAAGTGAGCACCTCACCGAAAAGAAAAATAAAAAGTGGTGCTTTTTATTTAGGAAAAAAATCTGTGAGACTAGATATCTATTTTAGTAGAAATTGTTTTCATTTAAAGACATGACTTCATGCAACTGTAGTAAAGCATGCTAAGTTAAATCCCAGCATGGTTATAGTCAGAGACCATCTCAGAGGTCCCTTTTGTTGTTGATCCAATTTACATGCAGTTCAGAGGAAACAGCATTCTTCATAAGCTCATGGATCCCATGGATCTAGGAGTGAAATTGTATCTGTTTCTGGCACTACTGTCAGTAAGTAACTAAATAACCCTTGATAATGAAGATAATGTCAGGATTATACAAAAAATTAGAATGGTGTTATTTTAATCCTATAAGAATGTATTTTAAAAATTACGCATAGTTTAGCAATTGTTAACAGTTTAACAGCTATTAGCAGTTATTTAGCACTTTTTTAACAATTGTCAAATTAGATTCATGATACCTAGAAAATAAATGATATAAGGATGACCCTTCAGATGGACCTACTTCATGTATTGTTTCCTATTATTTTTAATTAAATAAACAGTGCTTCTGTCTAAGAGGTTTTAGGAAATCAATCATGGCTTCCATTTAGTAAGAAATTTCTGAAGATGGAGAATTTCTACTTACTTTAAAATGCGGCAGAGTGATCATGAATATCTGCTTTGGAAAATATAGACATTTCTATTGTGAGTGAGCTATCTCTAAGTGACAATGTTTTTTTTCTGCTCTGTATTGTTGTATGTCAAAACTGTTACATGACTAAAATGAATTTTAAAAAATAGGTTGATCAAGACAGAAAGCTTTCAATGCATTACTGAAATGAGTCAAGGAATAATGTCAAATTTTAAGACAATCATTCTTGAATTCATAGCGAAGCAATAGAAATAGGTACATACCAGCTGGTGAGTTATATCAACCTGCTACTTCTTCAAGGCTAGACAGAACCAAACTTTAGTTACCTCAACTACGGGCACATGAATTTCATCCTAAATATATCTTTAAAAAAACCTAATGATTTTCCTCTTCCTTTCCTTGAAATATCAATAAGTGAAACACTATGGTTTGCATAGGAATTTTGCTTACACAACTTTGTGCATTTTAAACCATTGGTAATACCTATACTATGAGAAATTCAGAAGGGAGAAACATAACTGCATTCCATAAACCTTTTTTTTTCCTTTTTATTATTCTATATTGCAGTTTTGGAAATCATTGCCTGGAATATCAATACAGTAGGTCCAATAGTATGCGCTGGTCTATGTGATGTAGGCTGCTTTTTGCTTAGTCCTCACACTTGCTTAAATTGATGGTTTGGACTTTACTGTGATGAATGGACTGTCAATTTCATTTTTTTGAGACAGTATTAATTCTTCACTTCCCTGTCTCTACTACTTTGCTAAATATCAGACCAATTTGTCAATTCAGACAAATGCACATGGGAATATTTTTGCATATATTTTTCAGAAGAAGGTGAAAGATTATTGATCTCAGTTCTCTGGTTTTGAATCCTGGTACTAACTTCTGATGACAAAGTGTTGTACTGTTTTCTTTAGCTACATGTAATGGTTGGATTTCTTCTGTATTTGAACAATTTTCACATTTTCATTTTAACAACTTCATATCCAATGACAGCATAATCTCTTTATGAGGATAATTTCTTGCACACTTGACTGTATAAACTAAGCATCAAATCAAATATCGCATTTTACCCTGTCTATTAAGAATATTTTCCATCTCTGTGTTTTTAAAGAGGCATGTGATTGAAGGAATATTGTAGACAGTCCCAAGAACACGTTTATCTTGCACATCTCTCAACCTTTATGCTTCTTTACTCATAATTGCTTGGACACCTGCTGTTTCAGATTTCTTGCCTTTCTTTTTTGTCTTTAGTGTCAGCTTACCAAAGCCAATATTAGTAGTGTGTAAGCTGCCTGAATACACAGTACATTCCCTTTTATCATCAGGTTTGTGTCTATTTAGCCAGTAAGTACTTTTAAGGGGAGAAATTAACAAACTAAAGAGCTGAATGAGGCTACAGGGGTACTTTGGTGTGTACTTTATATTGATTATCTTTGCTGATATAGAAAGGTCTCCATTAAGTCTTTCATCTATCTTCACTGTTTGGCTAAATAGATGTAACAGTTCAAACCTACAGTAAAAGTGTGTGTATTAGGTGCAGATTAATTCAGCAGTAATGTGTATATCAGCAGCACAAGATGAACACTCATCATCCAGTTTTCATTTCAAGAACTATCTGGGAAAATTGCTACTAAACTGAAAAAAACCCTGATTTGGATTCATCTGTATTCTTAAAAGTATCAGTTGCTACTGGCTTATAGTTAGAAATAAGCATTCAGATCAGGGATTGGTCACACAATGACATTTCTATTTTTTATATCCTAGATAAATCTCAAACTGAGAGTTATTAAAATTAGTTTTCTTCTGCAGGAGATTCCAAAATTCTTCAAAACATTTACACACATAGTTGATATTGGAAGCCTGTGTAGTCAATCTGGAATAATTAATGAGAAAAAAAGACTAGGGGGAAATATCTTTTTAATGAATGGAAATTGCTCTGTAATACTCTGGTTTGAATCCCAACTCCTGAACATTTTTGCTTAGTTCTGTATGCTTCCTATTCAGTGAATTCAGGAGTGCAGAAGCTGGAGGAATTCAGATCTTTCTGGCCTTTCAAGCAGAGGTAGGTTTTGTGCTTCCCAAGACGAGAGATAACTCCAGTTAAAGTTATAGATCCAAATTCCTCACCAAGGAAACTGCCAAAATTGGGACTGGAGCTTGGGCTATCAATATTTCCCTGATTCTCTGTTTCAAAGCTGTATCCCGGCATATTTTCAAAAACCGCTAGGCTCCATGATATGTAGTCATCCCAAAATCCCCATTTTGGGCACAAAAATTTATTATGTGCTGGAACATAAATAAAAAATTACTTGTTACAAAATTACTTGTTTTTCATGTGAGGAATGTGTACCAAAACTTCTTGGCTTACATGAAGCGTTCCAGTAAGTTCTGCTAGCTTCAAGAGACCATCCTCTAAGGACTCTCACAGGGCATATGTATACATGGGAGATTCTGAAGGCTCCAAGAACCCTTGGAAGAATCTAGTCCTATCTTATGATAGCAACAGATTCATATACATCATTGTTTTTGCATGATAACCGTCAGCAAACAGCATTTTTCAAATATAGAAATAAGATACAATCCTATAATGAATAAAAGATAAAGTAGATGGCATCTGGGGTTCTTTCAAGGTTTCTAAATATTACAGCTGTGAACCACCATATAGAAATAATGAGCATTGAAATCATCTGGAGTTCATTATCAGAAAACCAAGAAAAAACATAAATGAAAAGCCATCCTGTTTCAGTAAAAGCCACATATAGGTAGACAAAAAACCCCTTCAGTAAAGTACTGGATTTGAAACGTACCAATCTTTCTGTAATCAGCAGGGACTTTGCTTTTAGATGTCTAAAAACCAGAGACTGTTCCAGTATTTTATGGAGTAAAAGGTCAAAAAGTAGAACTCCTGCTTTAGACAGAGGATGCAATACCTCTGATTCAAGCTCAGCTGGCAAAAATTCCTCCACTTTAACCTGTGGCATAAGAACTGCAAAGATGAAGGGAAAATCAGATTATTTTAGTTCTAGCTCTTGTATAGCAAATGATTTGGTAATAAAATTGTGAACATCAGATTGCCATAGCTCTTTTACACTTAACGAAATAGAAAATGCGAAAAAAGCTTTTGTAAAATGTTGTTCTGTCGACATATAAAGTTTAAGATATCTGAAAGATGTCTGAAAGATCTGAAAGATCAGAACTTTCATTTTAGTACTGATTATCATAGGAATTTGTTTTGCATAGAATTCCATAAAACATATTGGGATTGTAATTTTTAATTCAGCCTTGGACTAAACTAATCAGGACTATTTTGAAGGCAGCAATCCTGGGTGACAACAGTAAATAGCACCACATTTTCTATCCATCTCACAGAGTGAATTGGTTCCACAGTGCTGTCATTATCTGAAGAGACACAAAGCATCTAAATGAGGAACACGCTTTTCTCACGTGTGTGTGAAATAAGTACAGTATCTGGAAGAACCTTGTGCTTATATCACTTGGGGGAATGATGAAACACCTTTTGTGAAAATGACTCCATTATTTGTCCAGTTCGTTATAAAAACATCTCTTTTCTTTGTCTTCTCTAGTGATATTCTAATGAATGAATGGTTGTAAATCAAGAGATTTATCTTTTAAATATATAGTGCATTTTTAAGTTGGATTTAATTAAAGTATAAACATTTGGTGTGCTGCATGTAATAAACAAAGGACTTGAGCTTTGAAGTTATTTCTTTTTATTTGTTTGTTTTCTTTAATCTCAGTGAATTTACCATTCTGAATTATTAAGAGTTGTAACCCTGCTGAGTTGAGCAGAGTTAGGTGTCAGATATGCGATTCTGTTCAGCTGAGCTATGCTGGCTTGGTGGTCTAGGTCAGCCTGTAGCAGACATGAAGATATAAACATTAGTTAAAGCTTAAAGTAAAAAAAGACCTTCATTTACAGTGGCTGAACACAGGGCATGCAGCTGGTTACTGTCCCCCAGGGCTCATGTGTCAACTCTGACGAGTCCTGACAACTGGATTAGGCATATGAATCTATAGGGGATCCTCAAGTATTTCAACTGCTCTGATTCTATTGCAGTATTCACACAAGTTATTGCTGTTGGGGAATCTGCAGTGCTGGGGTCATAGAAAATTGAAAGAAAACACTGCTAATAAAAAGCATCTCAAACATCACTTGTGTTAGTGTTTTACAACAAAATGCATCAGTGATACTCTGTTCTGACTGCAAACAAAACTGTGGGAGAGACAGGAGTGGCAGCCTGAGCTGTCTGACTGTGCTTTAGTGTTCCAAAATCGTATGATGTTTTCCATATATTTAAGCAACTCTAATGTAAAAAGATCTCCCACATCATAAAAGTGTGTATGCAAATAGACCGTAATCATACAGTCAAAATGGAAAATACACTCTAGGTTTTTTGAAGAATGCTAATGGAGGCAGCCATGTAAATGAGAAGAGTTTGAAACTTCCAGCAAATTCAGTGACTAGGAGAGTCGTAATGCCTGCAGGATTTTGAAAATTTAGGTGAGTTAATTAATTCCCTGTGGAAGTCAAATATTTTCATATTTATCTGCTTTCACATTTTGAAATGTGGACAGTGAATAGCTTTCTGACAGAGGAGTCCATAGACCTGTTGCTTCTTTTAATACTATGCTGCCTAATGTTACATCTAATTTTGCATCTGGAATACTAATATAATAATTCTAGGTTAATTTTGGTCTTTATTAGGTAATGTTGTAGCTTTATAGTGTATAAATCATTATTTATCTTGGCAGGCCACGTGTCAGGTAGAGTGCAAAGAAGAAAAATTGAGAAATGAATATAGGTCATTATCAGTGAAAAATGAGACTGATTTATAGTGGGTAAAAACTGACTACTCCATCTTCCCATGTGAAGACTGCTTCCTAGTCATGTCACACTCTACATTTTCAAGAGTACCTAACAAAGAAGTGTTTTATTCATTTCCTTTAAAACTGCTGCAGGGGATCTTCAAACTTTCATTGTAAATGTCATTGTTAATCAACTCAAACTAAAGCTTGGATTCACAGTGGTTTACATTGAAAATACAAAACTTCTAAATGACATATTTGGAAAATTGGCTGCTTATTTTCTTGGTAGGACATAAACAGTAATCTATTTGTTGTAGGTCAATGTCCTATCTAGTATGGAAGGAATTATTTGATACAAGAGATGAAAAGTTCTCTAATGCTAACCAGCAGTTCGTAATAATGTTTCTTACTTTGTGTTTGTTTGTGTTAGTGTATTTCATGTTAGTTCATTTTGTGTTAAGCTCAGATGTCGTTGGAAATTTTATAATCACCACCACCTCCATGTGAGCGCAAACATGGGATAAAGCAATGCCATTTAATCCAGAAGAAGACATGGGAATAAAATAAAAAGATGTTGCAAACAAATAAGATGGAAAGTATCAAATGAAAATTTATAGCGAGTAAAAATACAAAAATACTTGTGTGTGAACAGTATCTATTCTTCTGTGACAGTCGTAATTAAGATAATATATATACATGCAATAATATCTACACCCAGATTACACTATTCTTTCTACTGTCTTTACTTAGGATAGCAATCCACTTGTGTTACAACAATAACAGAAGAATTGTAAATCCTTTTTTTCCATTTCCTTGAAGCAGCAGGGATGTATTCCTTAATCCTCATGTCCAACTGAAAAATTTAAGGGCAAAACATTTTAAGGGCACAACATTTTAAGGGCAAAAAGTTGTAGAGGTCTTAGCATTTCATAGTGATTCAGCTGATTACCTTGGCTAATAAAATGCAGAGAACATTTCTAGAATATCATGTTAGCCTCTTAACAATAAGCTCGCTCCAAAGCATTTTTCACTATTATTGTTATGGTCATATCTAGTCGTAAATGGCATTCACCATCACTATTCAAATTAATTGTCTTAAGGGAGCATACGAGTGAAGTTGCAATGTAAATTAATAGAATTAAATGCAGTACGTTCTTGCAGACATTTTATCAAACTAGTATTTTGTTTCTACTGTTGCGCTGAAAACTTGATAACATCAGACAGCCATATGCACAAACAAGTACAGTGAGTTAGCTGGAGTATTTAATTGTGCAAATATAATACAGTTTATTTTAGGAAACTTGAGGATTGCTATTGTTTTACTCAGAGAACTAAAAAAATTTGCCAAGTAATTTTATTCAGTTATTTTGACCAGATATGCATTGTATCTTGGTCTTTTTCACAGAAGCCGTTAAAGGATTCCCTAAGAGTAGAAGCAGAGGTTCAAAGATGTCAGCTACATGCTTAGGAAAAGGCATTTTAGTAGATCTTGGCAGCCATTATTTACTATACCTCAGATTCTCTAAAGCTCTGAACTCCCACTGGAATTGCCATACACAATTTTAAAGGATTACAAGGTGTTTAAATGCCTGGACCTCATTCTTTCAGGGATATGTAAGACTTAAGAACCTGCTAGGAATTTAAAAAAGTTAAAAATATTAACACAAAACATGGGATTTTTTAATCAGTCTTTTATAGTAAGGGATTTCTCAGAAGTTTCTGCTTAACTGACATTTTAATTTCTTTTTTGAAAAAAAATAAAAAAAAAGAAACAGGAATTTCAGTTGAAGTATAACAGAAACTCTGCTACCAAATAGCAGTAAGGATCAAAAGAAGAGTAATCATCAATACTATCATCGTCTCTGCAATGTTTATTTTAGAGGGAATGAGTCACTGAGGACCAGTTGTGATGTAAAAACAGTCTGCTTCCGCTTCAAAGCAATACTCAGCTGAAATACTTACGCATTCATAAAGTCAGTAATGTCATACAATCCTAAGAACGTAATAGGGAGGAAAATTTAGAGAAAGCAGCAAGATGCGGAAAACTGAAAGGCTGACTTCCAAGGGAATATTTGCAAAGCTTAGTGTACATATATAAAGTATTGGAGAAAGAGTTATATCTATAAAGAATCATAGAGATGAAAAACCTGAGGAAAAAATAGAGATCAGGAGAATTAACCAGGTATTGTTTCTTTCTCCTAGTGAGAGGTCTACCTAATTTGAAAAATACCTCCCTCTTCTATGCTGTAGGTTTATGCAGAGTAGGTTAATTTCTAGCTCATTTCCTGAAGGTTTTATCTTCTTAAGTTTGTTAGCAATTTGCTAGTCTAAAGGAAATTAGTTCTACATTGGTAGTGCTCTGCAAATAAGAAATCAATAATAATTACTTTGCACATCAAAAGAATTAGATTGGCAACTGTTGAAACTTTTCATTTAAGGATAATATTGTAAAATGAATAAAGTTACAGTAAAAGATATGATTGCACTATTAAATATAGTAGATTAATTCTTAGTGGTTGAAACTGAGAGGCCATACATTAAACTTATTATCATTTACCTGTTACTATGTTAAATCACTTTGAAATGATCACGAGAAACCCTGTGTGCCAGTAGTTTGTTGCAAAAATGGGAGGAGAACCTCTAGCACGTCTTCAACAGTCTCATAATTTTTCATCTTTGTAATTGGCTTCAGACAGAAGAACTGATTTATGATTTGATTTGATACCATCTCCTGGCATAACGAAACTGCCTTCATCCATCCTTCCAGCAGAAGAAATTGTTTCCCTGATAGAAACAAAGGCGTGAAGAATATGAGAAGAAGTGTCATGGCAGTGATTTTAAGGAAAGAGGAATGTACCAACTCCCAGCATGTAGGAGGAATGAACGCAGATGCTTAGAGGCAAAGTGTAATCACACAGGAAAGAAAGAAAGAAAAGTGAAACACATATTCCATCATGAATATGGACTTTTATTATGGGAGCAAGGGAGATATTCAATTCAATTTCATTGAAGTCATAAATAGTAATCATGAGGAAAGATAGAATGGAACGCACACAAAACTGGTGTTATGTGGAATAATAAGAGAGTAAGAGTGGGAGGTGAAGAGAAAGGGGTGAGTTCTGGAAAAGCACAAAACCCATAGCAAGGAAAGGAAAGTTCAGTGAGGGAAAAGAGAGCAGTATACCACTTGGGCAGAGTGAATAAGAATGAGAAGCTATGGAAAAGCATCAGAGTTGTGGAATTGCTGGCTGTCCCTAGGGAATGAGGAGGTACATTGAGGAAGTGTGTGAGCAATTATTTTAAGTTTCTGACATGAATGATGTGCTCAGCCTATCACAGCAGTAATATGTGCCTAGCTTCTGTTCAGTGCTCTCCGACATGGAGAAAGTCTTTATCAGTTTTTGTGCTCTTCCTGACACTCTGACTCAACTTTCCATTGGGGCTGATGGACTGTATAATTTTGTAAATTGAATCATTTGCCATGTTGACTGAAGAAATTAGTATGTTTAGCTACATGTTCCCTCAAAGCAAGACATTTTCTTTCAGAAATAGCGATAGCAATAAATCACATTTGTTATTTCACTGGTTTTAAAAGGGGATTATAATTTAATAGGATGAAGAGATGACCATCATCTCTTTGGATGGAGTACAATTAAGTCATCTACGCAAAAAGCACCCTAATAAAAATAGAGGTCATCTAGCAGTTTTAAACATAAAATAAATACTGTGGTCCTGAAAGCAAAGAAAGTTTGGAGGTATAACTTAATCAGGTGTGAGATAATTTATTTTCAAAATTAAAATGATGCCTGTACATTGTAGGCAATTGTAACAAAAAGAAAGTGAGATTTATTATTTTTGTATTTCTTGGTTATTTTTTTAATCCAGCACAAGACAGCTGTAGAAATGGCATTGGTTGAAAAGGCGTGTGAGGGCAGAGACTGTGGGCAGCAGAAGGTCTGAAATGTTTCTGAGGAAAAGGACTGCTACTCCAACACTGAAGTTTGTAAGCAGAATGAAATTATTTGCCTGTCTACACATCTATAATAAAGGAAAATAAAGGATAATGTGGTCTCATTACTAAGTGGAGGAGGGACCCTGATAACAGAGGACACAGAGAAGACAGAGATACTGAAAGCCTTCTTTGCATCAGTCCTCACTGAGAAGACCAGACCTCAGGAATCTCTCACCCAGGAGGCTAGGGTAAATGAATGTTGAAGGCAGACTTTCCCTTGGTCATGGAGGATTGGGTTAGAGACTACCCAACTAAAATTGACATCCACAAGGCCCTGATGGGATGTATCCATGAATGCTGAGACAGCTGATAGACACCATAGTTAGCCTGCTCATGATCATCTTTGAAAGTTTGTGGCAGTCAGAGGAGGTGCTTGAGGACAGAAATAAAGCAAATGTCATCCCTTTTTCAACAACGGCAAGAAGGAGGACATAGGAAACTACCGGCCAGTCAACCTGTAATGGTTTGGATCTGGTTTTCCTGCTGAATGTTCAAAACATACAGTTTGCAGCCTCTCCCCCCATCTGTGAACACAAGGGAAAGGGAGGAGGGAAAAGCTACTGAAAACACCAAAATGTCTAAACCAAAGCTGTTTAAATACATATATATATGTATTTACACCTATATATAGTTAGACTACTATGTACATAGAAAAAGGGACCCTGAACACCCTCCCCCGAAGGGAAAAGGGAAAGGGAAAACCAAAACAAATATGTACAATCCAAATCCGGGAGCAACTAAATGAGAATTAGCAAAAGAAAATCTTACTACTTTCCTTGAGATAGCAGAATCGCGCTAAATGACTGTTGGCACTCTCCGCTTTCCAAGGTCTACAAGGCCTCACTAGGCCTCACTCTTCCACATGAGCAGAACTGATAGCACTGATAGAACCTACTCCCAGATCCACCAGAAGAGAAGAGGAGGGAGAGGCTTTTTTCCCTTCTTGTTTATACCCTGGTTTATGTAAAAATCGTATGGAATAATAGGAACATGGCCACTTCCTTAGTTACAAGTTGGTTACTAAGGAAGGCCTAGAATCAAAACCACTACACAGCCTCACCTCAATCCCTTGAAAGATGATGGAGTGCCTCATTCTGGGTGCAATCTCTATCCACACGGATGACAAGAAGGTGATCAGGAGTAGTCAGCATGGATTCACCAAAGGAAAGTCATGCTTGACCAGTCTAGATCTGACTAACTACCTGGATGGATGAGGGAAGAGCAATGAATATTGTCTACCTTGACTTCAGCAAGACTTTAAACACTGTCTCTCACAATAACCTCATAGAAAAACTCAGGAAGTTTGGACTGGATGAATGCACAGTGAGATGAATTAAGAACTGACTGAATGGCTGTTCCAGAGGGTCATAATCAGCAGTACAGCATGTAGTTGGAGGCCTGTCACTAGTGGTGTCCTCCAAGGTTTAATACTGGGACCAATATTGTTTAGCTTACTTATCAATAGCTGGGACAAAGGGACAGAGTTACTCCTCAGCAAGTTCACTGGCGACACGAAGCTGGGAGGAGTGGCTGATTCCCCAGAGGGCTGTGCAGCCCTTCAGATAGGCTGGAGAGATGAATGGAGACGAACTGTCTGAAATCAACAAAGGCAAATGCAGGGTCCTGGGCATGTGAAGGGTAACCTCATGCACCAGTACAGGCTGGGGGCTGACCTGCTGAAATGCAGCTCTGTGGAGAAGAACCTGAGGGTCCTGGTGGACAAGAAGCTGTCCATGAGCCAGCAGTGTGTCCTTGTGGTCAAGAGGGCCAATGGTATCCTGGGGTATATTAGGAAGGTCACTGCTAGCAAGTTGAGGGAAGTTATCCTGCCCCTTTACTCAGCCCTGGTGAGGCCACATCTGGAGTGCTGTGTCCAGTTCTAGGCTCCTCAGTATGAGAGATACATGGAGCTCCTGGAGTGAGTCCAGAGGAAGATTACAAAGATGATTGAGGGACTAGAGCATCTGGCTTATGAGGAAAGGCTGAGGGAGCTTGGACTGTTCAGTCTCGAGAAGAGACGACTGAGAGGGGACCCCGTTAATGTCTACAAGTAACTGAAGGGCAGCGGTCAAGAGGAATGAGCCAGTCTCTCCTCAGTGATGTAAAGCAATAGCACAAGACGTAATGGGCACAAACTGATGTACAGGAAGTTCCACTTGAATATGAGGAAGAACTTTACTGTGCAGGTGACCGAGCACTGGAATAGATTGCCCAGAGAGGTTGTGGAGCCTCCCTCACTGCAGATAGTTGAGAACTGTCTTGCAATCTTTCGCTAATATGTATCTATATTAATACCAATCTTTTACTAACAGTTGTCTCAAAGCTTAAAAGTAAGGAAAAATTGCATTTTTATGGCTTGAAATGAACTGAAGTGCCAGTGGTTAAAATGAAAAATCACCTCTTTAAGTGCATAATCTTTCCTGAGAAGTCATTCCAGTCCCCAGACATAACTGTGAATGGTCAATCTTCAGCCTCAGTTATTTCTAGTCTGCTCTGAATTCATGTTTAATATTGACAGCACAACACAAACCACAATGTATAAATCTTAAATGTAATTAATACTATGTAGTCAACTTGAAGAATGTCCTTAGTCTTTCAGAGAAGGCACATGACTATGCGAATAACTTAATTTACTGGCAAAGGAGGCAGTGATGGAGGAGAAACAGCACTTTAATGCAATGCTGAGATAAAAATTACCATTGCACACGCTAAATTCTATATTTAGTGTGTAAAACAGTTGGAGAACTCTACAAGAGGGATGATTATTGATTGGATAATTTTGATTTTAATCAAATTCTCTGTGGAATTTTCTCATATTTGTTTGCAATCCCATTGTTATCTTTATTTGAGTTTTGTCAGATATGTCTATATGGTGTTCCCGGTACATCAACAAACAATTTATGCAGAAGTACATGGGCTGCATCAATTAATACCTTGGAGTGTCTCCCTTATTCAGTTCTCCAGTAGGGATTTCCTGTCCCTTCTCATATTTCCTCATATTTCTCAAAGAAACAGAAATAAAAAACAACCAACCAAACAAATAAACAAAAAAAGCCAAACAGGAAAAAGACTAACCCTCTAGGAGATTCAATAAGCTGAGCAAAATACATTTGACCTATATTTATTTCAACCCAGCAAGGACATTACCTCATCAGAGGCAGTGTTAGATCAAAGAGCCTTTGTTTCCTATCTCCAGAGTATTTTGTCAAAACAGGGAAGGCCTAGCACTGAAGAATAAGTTTTAAAAAAACATAAATACATTTTGAGAGGAAACGTCCTATTGGAAGTGAACGGAAATTGTCCTAGCAGTTTAAGCCAAGGTTTTCAGTCAGCCATTAAAACAAATTGAAACTACTGCAAACCACATAGTGAAGATGTAATAAAGTATGGTTGAGTGAGTGAGCTATTACATTTTACATTTCACATTGATGAAATGTTCTTATAGTGTTATGCCAGAATGGCTTCATAGTAAACTATGATAATCTGTGGAGGTAGCAGTTGCCTGGATAAATATTCATAAAGGAGATTTGGACAGTGTGGACTATTTATTCATTGCATGAATTTCTGGAGCTACTGAAGATACTAAAGTGTAGGAGGAAAAGCAAAACTATTCCATATCATAAATCAGATTAGAGAGCACAGACAAAACAAGTAAGTTTTGAATAGTGGATTCCAACTTCATTACTGGGACACTTACTTCGGTGAAGGTTTCTAGGTAGTTTGCCAGATCTCTCACTAAATCAAAGAATCAGAGAAAGGCTGAGATTGGAAGGGACTTCTGAGATTACCTGCTCAAATCTCACTACTCAAACAGGACTCCTGTTCAAGGACAGCTCGGGACTGTGCCCAGGTGAAATTTTACTCTCTCTAAGGATGGAGACTCCTCAATCTCTCTGGGCAACCTGTGTCAGTGTTTCATTTGTGTTTCATTTTGAACCCCTTATGTCTGGTCTTTTCCCTAGGAATCACTGAAAAGAGCCTGATTCCCCCTCCTTCATTCCCTCCCATCAGGAATTTATATACATCAGCAGGATGCCCCTGAGCTTTCTCTTCTCCAGGCTGAACAGTCTCTGCTCACTCAGCCTTTCCTCACTTGTCAGATGCTCCAGTCCCTTAATCATTTTTGTGGCTGTTCTCTGGACTTTATTCAGTATGTCCATGTCTCTCTCATACTGAGGGGCTCAGAATTGGCCACAGATCTCCAGGTGTAACTTGCCAGCACTAAAAAAAAGAAAAGGATCACCTCCCTCCACCTACCGGCAATGTTTTGCCTAAAGCGGACCAGGATAGCCTTTACCTTCTTTGCAGCAAACTCCTTCTCATTTACCTCCATATTCACAGCACTACTTGCCTGACTTCTTTTCTACAGACAATTCAAAATAGGTTCTGCATCTCCGGTAATAAATTCATCGATTGACCGTTTGCCACATGTAGACTGCTCCTACTAAATGTTGGATATTATGGTGCACTAATCAGGAGATTTTCCACTGTTGTCATACGAAATTTTGTCCAAGATCCTGTTGAGAGGAGAATGAAAGCTTGTTTTCATGGTACTAGAAGCATCTTCAAGGATCAGGAAAACATTCCATTTAGTGCTCCTACAAACAAAAGTTGATTATTTGCTGAAAAAAGCATACAAAGGTTTAAACCTTTTATACACAACAGTCTCAAAAGACAGATTATGCTCATTATTGAAATAGCTTTGTTTATGGTGAACATGATTTTATTAGCAGATGATTAAGGAAAGTTCCAAGCAGTTTGTTTGATAACGTCACACCAACATTATTTAAAGGAGAATTATCAGATTTTTTCAAAGACTTTTATAAATGGTGGTTGCTAGAGTAAAATCTAGGAGTAAAGTAATTCTAAAATGCTTTGTCATGCCCTCATGTTTCTGTAGCATAAATCAAGATGCACTTGTGGTTCAGATTACTGGAATAACATTTTGGGACTCTCCTCCATCACTAATAATGGCTTTCTGAACTCAAGCTGCACATGCACAAAGACAAAGCATGCTTCCAGACTTGCTTCTTGGACAGAGGCACCGCACAAACCTTGGGTATAGAGTGAAATTCAATAATTTTGCAGCATTATGCAGCTCCTGTATCTTTCAGGACAGGGTGAAATATTGGATAGAGACTGTGAACTACTGCATTATAAGTGGCAGTACAGAACTCTTTGACATAAATAAATATAAATCTAGTTTTCCTTAACATTGTGTTGGTTTTACTAAACTAATTCCATTCAATATTTTTAGGTTGTTCCACTCAAGACAAAAAAGCATAATAAAATTTTCTAATGAAGGAAAATGTAATTATCTTTTTATGTCACACTGATATTTTATGCCAACTCAAACCTGATACAGAATTCCTTCTTTTCAGTAAAGAAGAGACCACTGGTTTCTCTTAGAGACGTGAATTATCAACTCTTCCTAAAACACATTAAATTTCTTCTCCTAGATGCTCCCTCTTTCTCATTTTCTTTTCAAAGAATCAAAACCAAGTATGCTCTTATTCTTTACTCTGAGGCTTCTCTATCAAAAAATAGACAAGAATAAGCACATCATGGTACTACTTTAGACAGAGTTGATTTATTTCAGGAGATAGAAAACAGAAGTGTAAGAGTTACAGTTATTTGGAAATTTTGGCATTTTTCTGATTCAATTGGCAAAAAATTTTCTTTTTAGTATGCGCTTCAATAAGACTTAAATATTTGATAATGACTTTATTTAAAGAGAAATATTTGGTTGTTTAGTTTTATTAAAATTTCAATTATTATTTCTTCTTGTTGCTTACAAAATTACAAACACAAAAGTTACTACACCAAATGTTCAGGACTTCTCTCATTTTCTTTGTTTCAAGTTGTATGCAATTTTGAAACTTTTTTCTTTTTTTTTTTCTGCTCAAAATCAAACGCAATCATGTTCACTTAATTTCCCATAAAAAACCAGTAAGGATATTCAGTGAGTCCTTTGGAAACTAAAGCTTGAACAGATAGAAAATATAGATGTGAAGTGAGACCACAACTAGTGCCAAGCCAGAAACAAGAGAGGTTATAGGAGAGGACAGATACGAAGTCATACAACCGAAGGGGTTTTTTTGTGGCTAGAAGCTGTGACAGAATCTTGCCTAGCATATAGCAATCATTTTATTTTTTTAGAAAATATTTTTAATTATAGTAAGAGAAATAGTCAGTTCTGAAGTGAGATTTAACTTACTCTTCTTTATTCCTTGGAATTGTTTGAGGCCAGGTGGGATGGGGCTTTGAGCAACTCGGTCTAGTGAAGGTCCCTGCCCATGGTAGGGGGTTTGGAGCTAGATGGTGTTTAAGGTCCTTTCCAACCCAAACCATTCTATGATTCTATGATTTGCTACTCTTATCTGGCAGGCAGCACCTTTTCTGCTCATCTACAGACCTTTTCTGTGACAGTGGTCACAGTGACCTAGCTTTCCCCTTTCAGATCCCTCAGCTGCCATATGCACAGAGAGCATCTGAATTCAGGCTTTTCCTTCCTTCCAGCTAGTGCTATCAGCATCTGAACAGCAGGTTTTATTGTTTCGTCCTTATCAGGTCTGCCTCATTGCCTCTTCTAAGGTACTGGAATCAAGACCCCTTCTCCTCTGTCTTACTGCTTAATGGCTTGTACGTAATTTAGAAACAACTCTACCAATTAAAATACTTCTTGGTGTTACAGTTCACAGTTGCTAGTAATATAGTTGTCATGGTAACAAAGGAATTGTAAGCATTGATTTTTTTACGTCTATGTTTATCTGCCAGTCAAAATCATACTTTCCAATCCCAAATACCCAAAGCTAAATGTCTGAACTCATAAATATCCTAACTGTCAAAAATCTGACCCATCATAACCTTCACTGTCCTTTGAAAAGACACCTTTATTCTGATTTCTTAAAGTCAGATGAGAAATCCCCAAAATTATCTCAGCTGAAGACAGAACCTTTCATTTCAACTGGTACAAATGCAGGAGTCTTTGGAAAACAAAATATATAGAATATGTTGAAGACAAAGAATATATAGAATAATAACTGATGGACTTTTACGTACTTTGAAATTTTGAATTCCCTGGTATTTTTATAAGTAATTTCACCAATCCTATTTCTGCACCTACTTGTGCACCAACTGCAAAGTGTACTTTGGAAAAGAAGGAATAAAAAAAGACAGATTTTATAATCATATTCATTTATGGACCTGTCTTAAGACATGTCTTTAGAGATTATATTTTGTTTTATGTTGTCTTCCCAGCCAAAAATGGTACAAGGAATAAAGTTTCTTAAATGGATGGATTTGGTACTTGATTATACCATATTTGCATAACTGTATATTGTACTATGAAAGCTTGAGGAGGAGCAGAGTTGAAAAAAAAAGAAAAAATGAGCTTATGTTCAAGTGAATATAAACTTGACATCATTACAAATCCAAACTCCATCTTTCATAGTTATGACTATATTTTCAGTTACAAAGCAACCAAGCTCTGGAAAGGCTTGCAATTTATGCTGTAAATTGAAGCTACTGAGTATACTGATTGAATATGAAACAGTGAAAAAATTTTCCCACTTAGACAAGATATTGCCACTTACAAATATGAAAATTTGAAACTACCCTACTGAAAGTCCCATGATCTTTAAGAAACAGCAGAAAATGCCCTGCTGTTTGACAGCGTCATCAGCATTCAATGTCTTTAGAAATTGGACCACAGATTTATTTTTCTGTGAATACAAACAAATGCATATGGATATCACCCCTGCTTTCATCTCCTCTTCATTAAATCAGTTTTTGAAATTATACCCAGAATTCCATCAAAATAAGTACTTGAAGTTTGTTTTAAAATTGCAGATAAAGTGTATTTAGCTGCTTGGTAAAAATCAGCATTTCTAAAGGAGTTGAGAAATAGATTTCAGTATAGAGGTATTGTGTGATGTTCAATGTCTTTCTTATCACAGTGACAACATAAATTGTTAATGACAGTATCTAAAACTATTCTAATTCATGAACTATTCTGAAGTAATTCAGTTCTTAATCTAAGCAAGAGTCAGAGTTATATTGTGAGGAAACTTTGTTTTTTCTCATATTATGAACAGTTCTTCAGCCTACAGATTTTTCCTGGGCAGCTTGGTAGAAGGAGAAATAATAGCTGAATATTAAATTAAATATTTAAAAATATCACTCACCTTGAAATAAAAATGGACTAAAGATTATCCAAAGTTTCTGTGCTGTTTCTAAACAAACAAAAAACCAAACCTAATTACTGTCAGAGGAACTTGCCACTATTTATTTCATCTTTGAAGCAACAGACACCAGAATCCTTAGTGTAGATCTAAGAATTTATTGTTGATATTTTTGAGTGCAATATAGCAATTCTTATTCAAATGCATACAGAAATTTTTTGAAGGCCATAAACGATCTAAGAAATCCTTATTCAGTGTGTCTGAGGGTTTTTTTCCTGTTTAAATACAGTTTTCTGGTAACAAATGAGTAATATTTTTGTTAAATAATTATCATTATAAAAGGAAAATGCAATTTAGGAAAAATTCTTTCCACTGTACTGTAGATCAAGTTGCAGAAAGGTCCTATAAAATTTTGTTGAGTATTGCTGTGCAATTATTTTCCATACACAGTGGAGGTTTCTAAATAGTTCTTTAAGGATGCACTGAAATAAATTTTCTTTCCATTACATAGAACAGAAATTTGTATACCGCTGTTTATTCTTTCAGAAAATCTTTTAATAAAAAAAGCTTTCTAATTTGTATCTATAAAGGAAGTTGGGTTTTTATAGAAAAAAGAGGACTTTCTAGCAAAATGTGGGCACAGAGTTCTGCTTTGAAATAAGTGCCTTCTATGTATAAAGCCACATACAAGGAAATTACAGAGCTCTTGCACCGTGGCCTAATTTAGGACCTTAATCTCTGCTTGCAGAAGATGAATTCTTTGATTTTGCTTTTCACTCTGAGGTAGAAAAATGTTGGAATAGGTACCCAGAGAAGTTGTGTAATCCACATCCTGGGACATTTCAAAACTTCAGGGCCTGATGCTGCAGTTGAATCATCACATCTGACCTTAAGGAAAACTGGGGTCTTGGCAAATGGACTTTGGATGTTGGACCCGATAACTTTTAGAAATCCCAAGAAATCTAAATTATTGTATGATTTGATCACAAATTTTAGGTAGAATCGCAGCCTCGCTCCGAGTGTGTTTCAGTGTTAAAGAAAAGGTAGTTCTGCAAAACTGTTAATTGTATCTCTTCTTTGGTGCCGCCATTAGGGTCTGCGCTTGCTGGGTAACAGACTTCTATGAGTGCTTTGAACAAAGTTTGCCTCTGTCCAGACGCATAACTGACAGCACGTCTGATTCAGTCTTGGCAAAATATTTGAGACAGTGTCTTATATCTCGAACCAACTTTCTGACAAATATCATAGAATCATTGAATCACAGAATGGATAGGGTTGTAAGGGACCTTTAAAAGTCGTCTGGTATTAAACACATACTCATCAAGAGCTATCTAGTACTAGCACCCACCTAGTCCACAGAAATGTTCCTCTTAAGGGATATTTTATACATAAATTTTTTCTAACAGACAAAACTTGCCATATTAAGCCTTATGTGAGCAAGTAAACTCACAAAACTGTAATAGAGCATATGTGCCCTGTGAGAATCCAAGAAAATAATTGACTTTGCACTGTGGGTAAAGGCACGCAAGTGTTTAGCATCAGCTCAGGATTATATTACCAGCCGAAAGATGTAAACAGGGACGCAATGGGTAGTTGCAAATGCCTAGTGAATGCAGCATTAGAGAAATGGAATCCTTCTGGGTTCAATAGCTATAAAATCGAAAGACAACAAGCACGCACACTCATTAAGGCTGTTGTCTCTAGCTAGGGAGTTTCCACGATATAAAATGGATAGCAAAAATCTTTATAAGACAGTTGAAACAGTTTTAAGTCTTGATTATTCTTTGAGTGTTTGAGAAGTCTAAATCAACTTGAGAAAGTAAAGTTTATAGGAATTTTTCTTAAAAAAAAGGACTTTTTTTTTTCCTCAGACCAAAAGTGCCTCCAGGAATCACCTTTCCTAAGCTAAACCAGAGTGTTTTGCTGATTTGTTCTGACCTTTCACAGATTCAGTGTCACTTGCATATGTTGTACTTCAAAGACTTTTCCATGCTTGGGCTGATACAGTGGAGACCTGGTCCCCTGTATGTAACTAAGATTAACAGATGCACAGTATCATGGAAAGTTTGGTTTCATTAGTGGGAAGAAAATAAGGGCATCATGTAGATCCTTGCTATAAAGCCTGAGTCAGATTTGCTGGAATTCATACTGCAAGACACAGAGAAACATTCCATTTCAAGATTTTTTAAAATCTGAGTTATTGTTGGAATAATTTTTAAAAGTCCCATGTTTAGAGTGGAGAGAAGAGGAAATCGGTGTCATTATGTGAGAGACAATTGTGACATCAGTGGAGTCACCAAACTATTTAATAGATATGTTTGAAGGGAAAAAGAAACACTTCGGGGATCATTAACTATAAAAAACAAACAATATTTTTCTCTCAGTGATAACCAGAGTTTTGCTTAGCAGGTATCTTTCTGTAATCCAAAATGAACATTCAAGAAAAATCTTTAGAAAATAATTTAAACAGTTCTGCAGGTATTTTTGTATTGTTATAATCTAATTCTTGTAAGTCCTACTTAAATACTTCAGATACGTGTGTTCAGAAGTCTAAAAGGAAATTTACTGTCAAAGATTTTTGCAGCTTTTCAAGTGTAGCTTTATATTAAACATCCAGTATTACTCCAACTAAAGAAATTTTTGTTATTCTTAATACTCACATATCATCAAGTCACTTCTGGATCAGGAAAAGCTTCATTTCTTTCAGATGTGTGTCCAGTGTGTCCCATTTTTCCAAGCTTCTTTTTTGCGCAGATCTTCTGAGATGCCCTAACTGTATAACATGGAGCTCAATTTTGCTGCCCTAAAGCTCTGTCACCACCATGTCCGCAGTAATTCTCTGACCAGCTGCTATCAGCTGGAGCATGTCATGACTGAGCTCTGCCAGCCTTGCCTCACATAATTTAACATCTTTCCTCCACCTAAGTGCTAATCTTTTAAAGAATAATTCAGCTGAATATGACCAAAATTACTTGAACTGTTAAGACTATTTTGCTGACAAACCAGTATGATAGCACAGACATATTTCCCTTATGAAATTGGGCCAAAACCAGATTAAAATTCTATTTCCTTTGACAGGGATTTTCATCTTATTCTGCTGTTATTGGTATCAACACTGTGCCATTTGAATCATCATGATTCAATAACTTTGAATTATGGACCATCAACGTGGGGTATGACTCATAACCACACATCTTTGTACATTTATCTGCAGGTGACTTCTGGGAAAAAGAATGACCCACTCAACCAATAATTTTTCACCCAGAAAAACCTTAGGCATATAAATAGCTTTTAAGAAAATATTGATCTTGGAATGTATTCTTCTAAGCATGTACACAACTTTAAATGCAAACCTCATCGTAGTGATGGAAAGTAGCAAGAACTGGCTTTTTACATATGCGCATTGACTATTTCTGAATTTGGCTATTTGTTCTCTACATGTAATTAGTTGGTTGTATGAGCAAGAAACATCTGGCAAATGATCCAGTGAGACTATGCAAAATAGTTTGGATTAAAATAGCATGTAAATGAGGTTGAGCTGTTCAGAATTAAAAAATACTGGAGACAGCTTGTTACTGAAAGTGCACTGAGTAACTTTCTGTTGTCTGCCAGCCACTGGGACAAGATTTATCCAGGCTCATTAAAATATGTCTGCACATCCTTTAGTTTTGTCCATGTATAGGAGAGAAACAAAGATATAAGGTAGTAGAGTGTCTGTTCAGGTAGCACTGTCCAACAAAAGGATAATTTTCTTTCCAAGCAACGCAAAGAAGCAAAAGTGTTCTGAGTTAAAGGAACATCTATGTTCAGGTTGAACCATTCCAAATGTGAGTGGATTCTGCCACAGCCTCACACAGAAAGCTGATTTCACCAATTTTTACTAGACTATATTATTTTGGCACTAATCTCAGGGTGTTTTTAAAGTTAGAGACTTTATGTACAAACATAGACCCTTCCATGGAATTCAAGAGAACATTAAACTGCCTGAATAGGTTTATGGTAAAAGCCAGGAGCTGAGGGGATTTTCACATTTTTATCTATATTTTTAGTTGCAGAGGCATATTTGAACTGGTATGAAATATGAGAGTGCATGCCCATCTACCTTAGGAGGATTGTGATTATCAAACTACTAAATTAAAACCCAAATTCAGTGTTCATGACTGAGACAGAAGGGGATTTTTTTTCCCTCCATGTGAAATAAAGTTCCTGAGATTGAAAAGAAGGACAATAAAATAGAAAAATGATATTACAGTTCTGTCTGGTGCTACATTTAGGTCTAGTGGTAATTTTATTTTGAAATCAAATTTAATTTACATTACTTTTTAATTTATTCTACTGCAGGTGATAAAGCATAAATCTATAATAAAGTCAGGGATTCTAGCAATATCATTCTGAATTTGGTTATGTAGTAGTTTTCATTTCAGTTACAACTGAATTACAGAGAATGTAAACTGAACAAATTTGTAAGGTTAATTTTGTTTTGGCATGTTGTTTACAATATGTGCTGATAAAGTTGGGAGGCTATTGCACTTCAGTTAGAGTATTTCTTTTAAATGACAGCATTAAAGGAGGAAAAGATGGTTAAAAAAAAAAAAATGTTTTCTCTTGGCCTTACATATTGTACCAGCAGACTGAGTGGGAAAGGGAGGTGTAGAAGGATTTCTTAGTACATCTGGAGGAAAACACAATGTATTTGTCTGGAGGTAAATTCAGAATATATATCCACTTTGCCTGGCTATGGGACCAGACACTTAATTTTGCTTGTGGGATGGTGTGTGAGAAAAAAAACAACAACATTTTTTCACTGGCTATTACAGGTTTTGTAAGCTTACTTTAGTTAATGAGAAAGCATGTTTTGGTTTGAATCCTAGGTTAAAGAAAACTAACTGTAATCTGGTACTGAAGATAAAATGATGATGTGGTTCTCACTGCTTTTTTTCTTTTAAATTTCTCAAAGAACTGGCATAGAATAAATCTGTATCAAAGTTTTTGAAGCTCATTGCTCTTTTTTTTATTCATTCCTGCTATAAAAATACACTTTGACTGAAGAATTATGGGAATATATTTTTCTTTAAGGTTTAAAACTGATTACAGTCTCTTCAGATATACCAGATTTATGGCTGTGAAGCCTAAAATCCTCATTTTATTCACTTTACAGTCCCAGTATCAAAAACATCAAAAGGTGTCTCCACATTATTTTTCCTGGAAGGGACCTAGAGGAACATGGTTAATGAAAGAAAATGGAATAGATCAATCTCTGTGTTCATACAGTCTCTTGTGTTTGGGCTGAAGCTTTAAATGTGTCTGTAACTGCTTTGTTTTGAGACGCTGTTCCTATAGAAAATCAATTGACATTCCCTTCATACATTCACACAAGCTTTAGAAGGATGTATATATTTGAAGTAACATATTTCTGGCTAGGAAAAAAAAATATTTAATATAAGTAATTCTGAGTTATTTTCAATCTCCAGACATGAGAAGCAACTAGATCATCTAACAAAGTTTCTATTTGGGAGATGCAATACCATGTAAAATGTCCTAGAGATGGCTATTTAGGATTCAGCACTTTGAAGTTTAAAATGTCTTATTGCTAACTCAAAAATATAATCTATTTGACGCTGTGAGGGTGTTTTTTGGTTTGGTTTTGGTTTGGTTCTCTGGTTCTATAGAGGGAAGACAGAACCATTACTTTACAGGGAAATGATTGGTAAGGAGGGTACTTCACTTAAACTGCTTAGATCACCCCTTAAAATTCCAAGCAATCGTCCTTCAACTGTGTGTGCTTGGCTGATATTCAAGATAGTTCAAGTAATATCAGTGGTATCCAACACTATCCAGCTGATACTGTGGATCAGGAAACATAAATGCTTCACCTATCTGGTCTGCATATCAACAGTTGATCATGTTTTCTTCTTGTAGAATTGTGATGTCTCAGAGTAAATGGCTGCAATTGTTTAGCTGAATTTCTTTTCTTTGTGATATGCCAGTTTTAGAGTGTTTGAAGAAAATAATATGTGCCATGTTGAGGTGGAACGGAAATAAAGAGAACATGCATGAAAAAATAGCTCCACTGAAATGTGGCACCAGGTCTAGTAGTAAAAATTTTATCTTTTGTGACAGTATAAAGAGTAATAAAATTGCCAGTGTATCTCAGAGTCAATTTACAAGCATCTGATTTTAAATGTCTTCCATATTAATCTTGAAGGATAAATGAATTAGGGTTGTTAGTGAATTCAGACATGTCAGGAAGCTTACTCAGAAGTCCTCACCTTTCCTGGCCCAGTGGCAGGCACAGTAAAGCAGTACAGCCTTTGTATATCATGCTTTTTGCTTCTCAACATACAGAAGACTTTTCTAGTTGCTTCAGTATTTGTTTTGCCTCCCATACTGAAAGTGAATTTTGGGCAGGCATGTGGCAGCAGCCCTCATTCTGTGTGCCAGAGTAATCTTCCGGATTCCTGCAGTCACACCAATTATCTGCTGCACCTGGAGCACCCAGATTTCAAAAGGTGGAGCACTCCACCTTTCAAACTCAGAAAGAACAGTGAGCCATCATTGCATTTGAGTGTCCTTTCTAACAAAGTAATCATTCGTGTCATTCTGAAGTTAGCTGCCCTTTCCTTCATAGGGCTGTACATTTACTTATATCTTCTTACCACGTATGACCCTAATAGATGTCAAACTAGAAGGTATTTTGCATGGATTTCTACACTGATTGAAACTCTTGAGCTGGATTAATTGTGTTGCACATGCAGATAGGAAATGTGTTCAAGAAGCAGCTCTGTTTAACATATCAGTATTAATTATCTCAACAATCTGTACTGCGGAAAATTTTATTAAAAGTTCTTCAATCCCACAGTTAATTTTCACTAAAAATTGTGCTTTCCAACAGTCGTTTTAGGACAATTTTCTTTTCTTTCCTGAACACATGAGACATGTAAATTATTTAATAAATGAAATGACTGCAAATATCAAACACTTGTATTCTTCAGGAGACCATAGTGAGTTATATATTTTGAAGCAACATTCAGTTTATACATGGTTTAAGTGTTATGAAACATCAGTTGACAGTACAAATTATTTAATTTCCCTGTTATTTTGCTTTGTATTACTACCAGTTTGTGAATATTTCTTATATTCAGATGTTTAAAAAATGGGTCATATATATTCCGAGTTGCTTTCTGAAAACAAGGAAGTGTCAAAACCTAAGTTTCTGTGACATAAAATATATATGGAAAAGTCCAAAATGCACACAACAGGTTAGATAGAGACTGATACTTTTAAATTTTTTTTATTTGCTCTCCTTCAAAAGAGTTAACCAGTTCCAAAGTGAGAACACCACATATTCCTCACCATCAAGCTCAGTTGGTGCTTATCCCAAGTACAGATTTTCGGGTCTTGTTCTTTAACGAAATTGGATCTAAATACTGATCTGACTCTGCTTAGCTGAGCAGATGCATCTCCTCACAGCTGGAGCTGGCAGAGGTTTGGGCAATTTTCTGCTCCTGCTGTGCAAATACTTACTCCATTTCACTGTCACTTGTTCTGCCTCTTCATAATAGACATAATTCAAGTACTGAAAGACCCTATCAAACTATCATGGCAATTAGACTATAAGCGTGTAAAAACACAGAGGAAATCCCAGAACTCACTCATATTTGAAAAGAAGAAGAAAAAAGAAACACTGCTGATCTCCCAATCAATACCACAGAACTTCTATAGTCTTAACATCTCTCTTATATCTATTATCTTCTAATAAGTTTGCTAGTAATTTCCATCACTCGATACTTATCCAATTTTAGATAGTCTATAACTATTTTATCACAATGGATTTTTTGAAACATGAGGGATTCAGCATATTTAATAATAGTAACAAATTCATAACAAAATTATTCAGATGCAGCATACTTTTGTTCAGCAAGAAGGTACAGCAAATATTATAATTAAAAAAATCTTACCAAGTTCAGGAGCATCAGATTTTTTTCCTTGACTTAATAATTTCTTTTACAAAGATCACAAGTAAACTGAAGGGTGAAGGAAAACCAGAGAATGAATAGACGCTAATTAAACCACTGTTGAATTTTACAGCGTTTCCCATCGGCTTTGCAGGAAATGGAATTGATTATATGAGGGTGGCGGGATTTTGAAAAAATTAATTAGTCTTTCTACTAAAATTTTAAGACTTTATTTTTTTCCACTATTTAATTTTTCAGTTATTTTGAGGAAAAAGCAAATCTTAACAAAATTCTGAAAGTAAGAATTTTAATCTAAATTTCCCTCATTTCATTCTTTGCTGCTATTTCTCTGAGCCTTGTTATCCATGTTAACTTTTAGATAGTTAGTACAGATATGCTAAATGAAAGTTCAATAGGTAGGAAACTGTTCCAATATCAATGCTTGAACAAAAAATAGAGTACTCTAGAAATCCTCTTTTTATTTAGGGAAATTGTTTCATGTAAATAGAATAGTAAATAGACAGTGATCAATTTTTTTAAAGAAGAAATTGAACTATTCTAATATTTCTCCCTTTATTATATTTTTACTAACTGAGTATTTTTCTAAATTAATGGTCAAGTGCTAAAAAAATGAATCTTGGCTTCCAAAGGAAAACCTGGAAGAGGGAATGAATAAAATGAAAGAATTGTAAAGGACTTTCCATGCTTTCTGAAAGAATATATTTATAAAACCAGATAAAAGGTAGCTATTTACTGATGTAAAGTCTATTTTGATTTTTTTCTCTATATTCTTCCATTATTCAAAGGAACAGCTCGAAAAGCTATAGTGAAAGAGCCATGAGGTGTAGCAAAATGAAGAATTTAACTCTATCAGGGAGGTAGTTACAATTTGGTTCATAGTTTTTTTTCCGTCAATACATTAGGAATTTACTGTCAGCACTGAAGACTTTTTTGGAGGAAGTGCAGAAGAAGAAGTATGAAAGACTTTGGTGGGGCCTCAGTGTGTTTATGGAGATAAAGAGAAGGTATAGATACCCATGCCTGAATATAATAAACATGCAGGGTGTGTCAAATTTTCTGCCTTTCTTTCTTTTCTGTTGCTTTCTTGCTCAGAAAAGAACCAAGTTCAGAAATAAGATGGGACATGAAATAGTTTAAAAGTTGTGCCAATCTAATTAACATTATAACTTTCCAGTATTCTCCCTCATATTTTGAAAAGGAGTCAGCCCATATAAGAGAAAGATTTGCCGTAGCAAAACCTCTACTGTTCTTTGTTCTTTGATTCTCTACAAGGTAGATTCATAGTGTTGTGCAATTTTTTGCATATTTTTCTACAGTTTGGTAACTACACTTTTTTCCCAGCCTCTTCCTGTGTGCTTTTTAGTCCACTGTACAATTTCAATCTAATTTGACAGGTAGATAATCTTAGAAAAATATCCCAGATTCTCAAGAAAACTACAAGAAATGGAAGAGAAGGCAGATCCAAATTAATGAACTCAACAGTGAGCAAAGATACAGAGTAATCTTAGGTGCTGTCTGCTCTGCCTGACCCATTGACTGTGCTGATGGTTGTCTGAGTGACCAAAAAGTTGGTGCAGTACTTATAACTACTAAATACACAACCAAACAAAAGTATTAGGAATCTGAAGAAAAAGCGTTTACATTTGTTCAGAGCATCGAGTGCAGGAGGTCTCAGAGTCATAGTTAAAAGTATGTGTAACTAATATTTCAGTCTGTATAATATTCATTCTCTTTCATTCTGAAAAATATTCATTATGCACAGCAGAAACTCATATGAAAATGTGATAAAGTCATATTTCAGAGATTGCTTGTTTCAGAGCATATGACAAATGCTGTTAAAGAATATTCTACATCGACCAAAATACAGTGTGATGACAGTTGCTTTCAGTAAACAGAAGTTAAAATGGAAATACTAAATAATAAGAAAACAATAAAACAATAACACTTAAACATGACAATTCCTACTAGAAGTCTCACATGGAATAAGCTGGAAGAAAATGTCAGAAGGGTCTTCTTTCCAAAGGTGAGTGAATTCAGCTCTCAGCTACCATCATTTTACATGATTTCAGAGGCTCTAGAGGATTCAGGATATTTGCAGAACATCATGTGTGCAGACTGCAGATCTCTTAGTTCTCCTGTCACCTTTCCCAATACCCTGCAATTTTGTCTTTGACGTATAATGGTTGAGTACAATACCGATTTCTGAAAAAAACCCCTCTCCTCTTTCCTAAGAGAACAGTATCTCCACAAAGGAAACAGACGTATGTTTCAACTCCTTCAGAAAGAGTTGATTTTTCTGATTTTGTAGATCCCCCATAGCATAGCAGGAAATAAGGAAACTAAAAAGAGACAAAATGCATTTCAAAAAAACAGTATTTGCAAGAATGAGTAGAAGTAATGTGAGTGTACTGGGTCTGGAGTTAGCTTTTCCCGTAGCAGTTCTCATAGTTCTGTGCTTTGTATTTGTAGTTAGAATGACGTTGATAACACAATTTTCTGGCTACTGCTGAGAAGTGCTGCCAGACTCCTCCTCAAAGGCCAGTAGACTGTAGGTGAACAAGGGGTTGGGAGCGGACAGCCAGGACACCTTACCCCAGCTGATGAAAGGGATATTCCATACCATATCGCAACGTGCTCAGCAATAAAAGCTATGAGAAACAAGGAGTAGGGGTAGAGTAGTGCAGGTGCAAAGATTTTTTTTAACTTTAAATTTTACCAATAGCTACAATTTCTGGTCAATTCTAACATTTTTTCCCCTCAAAATCTCAAAGACCCAAAGACTGCTGTTCACACCTAGTTCACTGATTACAGGGTTAATTTTGTTTTAACTTTCTGCTCTGGACTGTAGTAAAGCACAGATTCTATGAAAATCATAAAATGCCAAAGTAGAATACCTGATATCAAAAATCCTTTTTTTTTTCTTGCATATTGACAATGCATGATGCTAGAAGCTCTCCAGCTGACAAAATTCAAAACTCAGAAGCAAGAACTTTCCAAGTCATGGGACATTCTTGCATTTATCTACTGCTATGCACCTTCCATATCTTAGGCCTGAAATTAGGCTTTCAAGATAACAGGCTCTGCTGCTGGAAGACTCTGCTTGGCTGTATGCTTCTACTGCTCATATGATGCTTATTCTCTTCTCCTATTTGTGGTAACATCAACCTGGTTCATGACCCAGCTGATCAGCTGTTGGGCAGGGAGTCAAGTATCTCCCAGCAAAATTTCCAGATCTGTGGCACGAAGGCAGCCAAAAATTAACTCTGGCTGATAGATCTTGTTAAAAGCCTGTTCTTAAGCTCATTTAGACACCAGGCAGGCTTTAGTCAAGCTAAAGCAATTAAGAATTCATGGATGAATACTTCAAATGAATTTCATTTATTCCTCATGCTTTACAGTATTTTAATGAGTTAGAGATTAGCTCACAGTCCTTGAAAATCAGTAACTGTGTTAAACTAGGCTTGAATACATATGATTCACTTCTAGATGATAAAAATATTTCAATTGAGAATATACTAATCATGTTGCTGGTATTATAACAAGTATTGTAATAGAAAAATAAAATTAGTTTATGTGGAATCATAGAAAAGTTGGTTTACATGCTTTGGAATTCATTTAACTCTAAGCTGTACAAGCAAATTTTAACCGAACAGTATTCTCCATACACCATACATAGTAATTATGCTAACTCAGGAAAAAAGGAATAAAACTGAACTATTTAGCCAAAAGAAAAAAGGGAAAAAAAACCCAACCCCAAACTAAAAGATAAAACTACCAACAGCTAAACATCTGTGAGGCACTACATTTTCTACTTAAATGTGCTTCTGAACATATTCTGTAGTAATTTACAATTACTAACCATTCAAACACTAGAAATTTGAGGGTAAGCATGTACAAAGTAAACCCTGACAGATATTAATTTTTTTTTTCTGACTAATAAACTATAGCTTTCCTCTACAAAATAAACTTACATTTTTCTCTTGAACTGACATCTGGTTGAATTACAGAAGAAATTAATTATTGTCTTTTGATCATCATGAATCTATTTATGTTTTCACTAAAATCCAGCTCAGAATTCCTTAGCTGTTTATACAATAAATTTGATTTTCTTTTAAAGTGCTTATATTTGGCTGAACTGTTCTCACTGACAGCATGAAAAATTTGAAAATTTTCTTGTAAACTTCCTAGCCAAAACTATACAAAACCAGTCGAATGTTGGCCACTGTGAAGAAAACTAACTCTACCCCAGCTCAAACCAACACACTGGAGAACTTCTTTCAAATAGTGTACTAGAAAATTCTCAGAGAGGGAGAGAGATATATGACAGAATCACAGCATCAGAGAATCCTCTATATCTAAAATCTAGTCCAACCCTCCAGGCTCAGTCAGAGCCAGCTAGAGCAGAACACCCAACATCACGTACAGTCAGGCAGCCTGTTCCCATATTTGACAGTCTTACAATAAAACAGTGTTTTGTTGTGTTCAGATGGATTTTTATGTGTTTTAATTAGTGCCAGTTGCCTCTTTTCTTTGACACTGGACACCACTTAGATGACCCTGACTCCTTCCTTCCTTCATTCTCTTCCATCAAATATTTATAACCACTGACGTTATTCCCCAAGCTTTCTATTCTTCAGGCCAAACAGTCCCCAGTTTTACAACCTCTCCTCAGGTGACAGATGTTCCAGTCCCCCATCTTCATGGCCATTCTGAGGGCTCTTTTCAGCATGTATATATCTCTTCTGTACTGGGGATCCCAGAAGTGAGTCTGACATTCCAGATATATCTCATCAGTGCTGAGTAAAAAGGAAGGATTAGCTTCCTTGAGCAGTAGAAAAAACTACTCCTAATGCAACCCATAAATAAAACCAAATAGATAAACCAAAAGAAGCAGAGAATTTAAAATTTTGTAATATTTAAAGTTCTTAATAGCTCAATAGCCTTGGATAAAGGGATCAAAATATTGTGGAGTTTGAGATCCTGATGAGCATGCTGAAGGTTAGTAATAAGACAAAGGTTTTAGATTTTAGAAAAGCAGACTTCTGCTGTGGGAGGGATTCCATGGGAAACTTCCATGGAAAATAATTGAGCCAGTGAATACTGAGAGTTTTTCAAAAATGTACTCCTGGAAGTACAGAGCAGTTCATTCCCACTAAAGGTAGGGGAATTAGCCAGAGCAAGCGACCCCTTCATATACATAAAAAAGTAACAACAGAAGAGAAATATTGGCCTGCAGTTAAACAGGAGAGGTGAATTAGTCACCAAGACTGAAAAGGCAGAGATTTTTCAATACTTTCTTCACCTCTGTCTTCACCAGCACTGTTGGGCCCCTGGTCTTGGGAACAAAAACCCAGGTTGATGCAAACACAGCCCCACTGTCAGTGAAGGAAGAGTTGATGTGTGAATGATTACAGGAGCTTGACCCTTGGAAATAGATGGAATCTGAAAATATCCACCTAAAGGTGATACAAGAGCTGGCTGACATTGTCGAGAAGCCACTCTCCATAATCTTTGAGAAGTCCTGGAGTCTGAGGGACATCCCAGAGGAATGGAAGAAAGATGATGTCACTCCCATCTACAAGAAAGGCTTAAATGACGACCTGCAAATTTTAGGCCCATCAGTCTTATTTCAGTCATGGAAAGAATCCTCCTGGGTCCTATCACAAGTTAAATGAAGCATGTGGTTAGGAAAAGCCAGCACAGATTCACCAAGAGCAAATTATACTTGACAAACCTGATTGCCTTCTACAACAAGGTAACATGCTTACTTGATGAGGGAGGATGAGTGGACATTGTCTACCTTGATTTCTCCAAGGCTTTTGATGTGGTTTCCTATAGCCTGCTCCTAGAGCAACTGATGTGTTACTGCCTAGACAAGCGGTCCATGTGGTGGGTGGAGCACTGGCTGACAGCCATAGCTAGAGAATGGTAGTAAATAGAGCCTTTTCAAACTGGCAACCTGTCACAAGTGGGGACCACCGGGATCGATACTGGGCCCAACACTGTTTAATATCTTCATAAGTGGTCTGGATGATAGAACCAAGTGTAACCTGGAGAAGTTTGCTGATGACATTGATGAAGTGGACACTTTAGGAGGTAGGGCTACCCTGCAGGAAGAGTTAGACAGGCTGGCAGAGTGGGCTAACAAGAATCTTATAAAGTTCAACAAAGACAAATGTAAGGTCTTGTACCTGGGAAACATAAATAATCCAGGACTGCAGTCTGGGATATAGCCAACTGGGCAGCAGTTCTGTGGAAACAGGCCTGGGGGTCCTGAAGAACCACAAGCTCAATATGAGAGAACAGTGTTCTGCTTCAGCAAAGCCAACAGGATGCTGGGTAGCATCAACAAAGGTGTCACCAGCAGAGATGAAGAAGCCATTATCCTACCCTGTTTGGTGCTTGTCAGGCCACACCTGGAATATTGTGTTCAGTTTTGGTCCCCACTGTACAAAAAAGATGTGGACAGCCTGGAGAGGGTCTGGAGAGTGTCTTTTTTAGTTATAGTAGCTGTTTTATAACTTTTTCACATGAATTACCTTCAGTTATAGTCCTTCTTCCAAGCTCTACTCTTGCCAACTAAGTTTGAATATCTGTAGTCCAATGGAAATGAAATTTATAAATGAAATGTTCAATTATATTATAAATGTAACAAATACAAAACATTAATTTTGTTACAGTAGTAATTCCTTCTTGATACACTCTTTTTTTTTCCTTTTTTGCAGATTAAATAAAACATAATTTGAAATAAAAATAAAAATCACACAAAACAGTCCTGAGTGTCAGCTGATTATCTTTTTTTACGTATAGCACTTAGAAGTGATTGAGTATGGCAACGTAGAAAGATACCAAGTTCTCTAACAATCAGAAGACATCAAAATTAAGTATGCATACTTTTGCGTGTTTCCCTCTGTGTTGCTTCACATGATAAAACACTTCTGGTGTTTAATCTCTTCTGGTCTGATAAATACTTGATGGTCCATTTTTTAGTAGGTTATTCTGATTATTCTCACTACCAGAAGAAACTCATAAAGTTGAGTGTGTTTTGCTTGTGTTTAAAGGGATGTGCTATAGAATAGAATAGAGCTGAACAGAATAGAAAACAACAGAATGTTTCAATTGGAAGGAACCTATAGTGATCTTCTAGTCCAGCTGCCTGACCACTTCAGGGCTGACCAAAAGTTAAAGCATGTAATTAAGGTCATAGCACAAACACCTCTGAAACACTTGGCAGGTTTGGGGCATCAACAACCTCCCTAGGAAGCCTGTTCAGGCATTTCACCACCCCCTTGGTAAAGAAATGCCTCCTAATGTCCAGTTGAAGATTATTTACAGCCATTCAGATTAGAAAATGATGACTCTTTAAAGATCTTCTGAAGCTGTATGAAATATCAAATAGCTTTATGTTAAAAATTCTTATATAAATTTAACTTTATGTTATTAAGTTGTAATGTCTGTTATCTAAACATAGCCGCATATTAAACAGGCTACTCTCATTTTTTCTTTATGTATGACCTCTTTCAATGAAACTTCTAGAGATCACATCCTATAAACCATATATACCTCATTTAATTAGATAAATCTGGGTTTTAAACATACTGTACCTCAGTTACAGCTGCTCCTTTCTAAATCATAGCCGTTAAGCATATGCAGGTCGAAATGTACTGTTCTGCAAGCTCTCACTGAAAATCAATATTCAAGTAATGACTGCAAGAAAATACATTTTAAACGGATTGATTTCACTTTTTGTTTTTCATTGTCCTGTTGAAGTTTGCAGGTTATTTTTACTTAGCTAGAAAAGATAACATCCAAACTGATAAAATATTTATGGAGCCATCCGCAGATGACAAAGGTAAGGAGGCTTGAAACTCACTGAGAAAGTCTGTCTGCTGAATATCTCTGCCTTGTGTGTCAGAATGGTAGCTGCCCACACACCACTCATTTGGGGCACCGGAGTGAGTCATTGCTGACAGAAGGAATACATATGCAGCTTCTTGCCCTTGCACACTTCTATTTTATCACAGTTTTTTTTCAGTTGATGTGTTGATTCCTTCCGGTTGGCAGACACTGGCCAAACTACTTTTAGAGGGAAAGAATAAACATAGTAAAATAATAAAAGAAAATAATAAAAGAATAATGTGGGTTGTGCCTACATTAGCAACTGGGCTCAGAGCTGCAGCTTGGTTTGGAAGTCCTGACAAGTATATTTTTACTGAGGATGGGTCTGAGTCCTCAGGCTGGTTTTAATGCAGAAGAACGAAATTCTCTCCATGGGAAACTAAACTGGGAGTTGTGCTCCAAAAGACTCTGAACCGCTGTGACTCATGGTCCCCAAAGACGTTCTGAAGTGTGCAGCAAAAGGTTCTTGATTGATCTAGGGGTCTTGCAACAACCTGGAAGATTTATAAAGCAATACAGTGGGACAGATGCCGTGAAAGTCTTTCTACTTGCCCTCTGCTACCAGGCTTCAGCTCATTCTTCTGACTCTGTTGGTCCTCTCTCATTTATCTCACTCTTTTTCAGGATCCTATTTCTGCTGTGACCCGAACTCTTTATTTTGCTGTGTCTCCCCTGATCTCACTGAACCTCTTCTTTTTCAGATGAACTTTTTATGACATTTAAATTTTTTTGCTTTTTTTCCTGCCGTGTTGAGTCTATTCACTTCATTTCTCAGAAAAATTCAAGGAGAAGCAGGCTCTGGCTGTATCAGGGCTTGTTAACGTCAGTATCACCACTGTGTGTGAAAGATGACTGCTTCAAGGTACACAGCACAGAACTCAGTACAATGATGGCAGCGTCACTGAAATCATTCTTTGAAGGTATGCACTTGTTCCTTGAAGAGCACTTGAGAGGTCTTCGGCTGGAAGCATAACTCAGAAGGAGCATTTCATTCGTGCTCCTGAACTGACTTGCCAGGACTGCAAAACATGAGAAACCAGAGTACACAGCCCTGTTTCTGCAGAAGACACCTGCAAAACCGCGTTGCACCCATTCCTGCAACGGCCTGCAAAACTAGCAGCCCTCTTTCAATGTCCTCTGCTATACAGTGGCACAAGCATGATCGACCATTCAGAGATTAACACAGAAAGGAGTACAGTGCTTGTACAGGCATCACACATGCACAAATAGCGCTCATATAAGAATGAACAGTACAAATGACCCGATCCTGGTCTTTCTTACATGCTGATCAAATTCGGGGCTCACTGGGAGGTTTTACAGATGAGTCTCTCTGGTAGCTGTCTCAATTTATGGTCCCTTCAGTGTCTAGCCCCTAAACCCCTAGCCTAAAACTCCAGCTATTTCAACCCGAAGTTTGATAGTGTCTCACACATAAAAAGTGTTTCCAGTAGCTGTTTCACAAATCTTGTCCTACTCTCCATCTGGTCTGGCCTGAAGCATTGAAAATGTCAGACACAGAATGATGAGGACAATCACACAGAAAAATAGAGTTTACCAGGTGCAGGGCTTGGTCAGACAAGTGTTCTGATCAGTGTCAGGTCAGATGGCCCTGTTAAAAAAAATAAAAGGGAAAAAAACCTGAATGGGGCTGTCTGTGGAGATAGCAGCACCTTGAAGGCTGACAGAAATTTGAGTGTCTGGAAGGCAGACCGACAGAGGCACAGGATGCTCTGGGGAGGTGGCGGTGGGAGCTGCTAAAGTGCTTTCTGGAGACTTTCTGCCTCTTCAGTGCTGCAAAACTATTCTCTCAGGCAGCAGCTGGTGAGCCAGATGTGGGAGGAAGAAACTCAGACAGATGATGAAGGGGTTGATTTCCATAACTCCAGGGTCTAATCAGCCAGCTCTGCCTCTGCCTGCTGCTTCCCTAACCTTTATAATTTTTTCCCCTTTTGAGCTGCAGCTGCTGCTCACAAAGTCCCTGTGAAGCTTCCTTACCTTTCCCTTACTCCCTGGTAGCTCTTCAATGAGCAAGAAGCAAATATGTTCTACTCACTTTCTCCTCCCCTTCGTCATGAGCTGAATGTAGCACCAATTACCTGCTTTCTCCCAGGCTAGCTACCCTCATTAAGGTGCAAGAACAGTATGTATGCTACAGGAGAAGGGCTGCTTCCAAAAGGCTGTGCAAGTAGCAGCCAAAGCCATCAGCTAGTATACAGGAAAGGTCAAAAAGAGCTTTGAAAGTTTGAGGAGACATGATGAGAGTAATCACACCTGCCTTGAAAGGACTTTGATGTAAAAGTGAGAGGGAGAAAGAAGGCAAACCTTAAAGAGAAGAGGCGAGTATGACATCAATCCTTCAGTCTCAATCTTTTCTCTTTTGTCCTTGGGAAGCTATGCTTTTTCAGTTTTTCATTGCAGTTACTACTCCACTTCTAGAAAAACCATTGGCATTTAAGCATATTCCTTCTGACATACTCAGTTCACTCCTAGATATATATTCATAATCTTCAATAACCAGGGAGCAGAAATTATTCTTGCTTCAAGAGCATACTTTCAAGCGATCTACATTCTCACAGAGCTTCTTGTGGAGGGCTACCTGCTAGAAATAGTTCAATGTGGATTGAGAGGCTCTCCACAGAGCTTGCAGTGTTTGCACAGGAACAGTGCATTAATATTAAATCTACTTGTGTGGCATGTTGTCTGGCAATGTGCTCTCCATCTCCACGTTTTTGGGCAAAAGACATGGTTAAAATAAGTGTGGCCATGTGTTGATAGTCTTATGACCCACCATTGTGGGGGTAGGCATGCAGGAATATGCATCTCCCAGGTTATCCACAAACATATTCACATTGAATTGACCTATTTCTTCTTAAGAGTGGTGCTCACAATAAATCTTACTACAGAGTAAAATGCAGGAGCTGATACTTGTGGATCTCTCAGTTTTAGAGAAATGTGGTGCTTCAAACAAGGTGGTTTTATTTTCTTTGTGATGGTTTTGCTTCAGTCATTAAGAAATGTGCAGAAATTTCCTAGCAATATGCATGAATTTGAAGAAGTCCCTTTTCAACCAAAATAAGAGTTTCTAAGCATCTATTCTATAAGTGAAGAAAGTATTCTTGCATTCTAACTTGATATTAAGTGGTTCTACATTTAACTGCATTTGCAGTAAAATCATGGGTAACTGGAAATGTAGAAGTAAAGAAAAAAGAGAGAGGGAGATAAGCATTGCTTACATCCTAATTTTGGCAACTAAATGATCAGGACTCTATATATTACCAATTTATGTCCCACCAATTAAGTATACACTTGATTCACATAGAGTAATAAAAAATATTTCATTAATGAAAACTGAGGACTTATTCAGTCTGTGCAACATGCAGCAGTTTTTCAATGATGTTTTGACTTTAAAAGTTTGATTCCTTCCATCATTCTTGTTCTGTCTTTCCCCAGATCTGAAAAAATCCTGTATGTTTTAACTTTATAGTTAAGGAAACTAAAAGTCATAATTGCCTTTTATCTAAACTGGGTTAGCAGTACAGTGTTTCTGTTTTAATAATGGATTGAACTGGATACATTTAATCCTAGTGCTTCAGGAGCCAAGATTTCTGTTCGGTTTTAAAATACAGAATTTTTTTTTTCTGATGTAAAAAGGATTCATTTTCCTCTCCTATTGAGCCATCTTGTGGTTAATAATTGTAATGTACTCTTGAATACACACTTAGCTGACATGATGGGAAAGTATCTGCCTGGTGCTATTCAATGCTACATTAACAAGAATTGCTATCTTATATTCTTGGATGTTAAAACAAGAAGTCTCTTGGAGCATAGAAGAGATATATATGATACATATAAATATAAAATAGTATGTAAATTAGAGAGAGGAAATTATTATTCTTTAATGTAAAATAGGTAACTATCAGTATTTCGGTATAAATAAAGAGACTAATATAGTGCATTGCAATTGAGGCCACATATATTTCCCACAGAGAAAATATATGTTAATAAAACAGTATTTTTCCAGACATGAGAACTAAAGCTGAAGTGCCTTAAATAAATAGGAACTCTGATGAGCAGAGTTTGAGAATCAGATTTTTAACGTAAATATTAGTCCTTTTTTCATGTGCATTAGTTATTATGGCCATAGTGATGTTAAGTTCTATTATTTTCTAGGTAGACTTTTCTATTAGGAAGAGTGATAAAATGTTGAACTGTGTGATGTGGAGTCATTAAGACAAATATCACAGAATCACAGAATGGTTTGGGTTGGAACAGACCTTAAGGATCTAGTCCAACTACCCTGCCAATGGCAGGGACACCTCCCACTAGTCCAGGTAAACAATAAAAGAAATTTCTCTCTTGCACTACAAATATGCTGTATTATATAGATCACACAAAAGAGAAAATGACAAGTGAATGCAGCTGTAATACATCATTAATAGGGCTTCAGTGAGAGAACACTGTGGGGAACAGTGAAACCATGTAAAAATTACCATTAGAAGAGAAGCAGATTATGCTGTGGAACATCTTAGAGCAAAAGTGAGTAATCAGTCATTAGTCAGAATTGAACAAGTTTTATTCTTTGTACTAGTAACTGTTTAATGGTAACTCCGTGCATTGTGAAGCAGTTGTTTTACAGATTTTGTAAACCCTTGAAAACATTTGAAAACCATGTGATATCTGGCATAAAATGGACCAGTGGTAATCCTATGAGAAGAAGAAGAGAACAGTGAGTAGATTCTCTAGGAGCTGTCTGGAGCTGCAGAAATGAAGAAGGGAAGTTTAAAACATTTCCCGCTGTATTCCCAATTAGGGGACTTGACTGAAAGACAGATCACCATAAGGTGATCCTAATACTGACAGCCATGTGTTTGGAGTCTTTGACTTGCAATTTTATGCTTAATTTTGTCAAAGGATGCTGATTAGGCAGCTATCAAAGACATTCAACATCCAACATAAAAATTTAATATGTATGATTTATACTGTTGAGAAGAAAAAAAACCTAACAAACCCAAGCCAAAAAAGAAAGATGTAAACATAGGAAGATTTGTGCCTTACAGAACAGCAAATCTGGCTGGTTAAGCGCAAGCCCACGAAGGGACACGTATTGTGGGAGAAGCGACTCGAATATTATTTGTGCGCCAAGAGTTCATCTTGACAAATGAGTAAGAATTTACTGACAAAAGAAAGACTATGAATTCAGACTCAAGTTTATGAAAATTGAAAGTGTTCTGATAGTAAAATGTTATAGGGAATCTCTAATACTACTAGTAAAAAGGCCTGATGCAATAATCATTTGTGACATTGACCAAAAAAACAACTTCATTTTTACAGTGGTAACTAGACTGAGTCAATCTGAAAAGCAAAAGGGTATTTATTAATGGATGCTAACGACTGTGGCACATAATTTTTACTGGTATTGCTAATATTGTAAGAAAAGTTGCAGGAATAGGACAATACTTTGGTAGAACTTTAAAAGGCGCTACACATCTCCTGTAAAAGTGCATCTGGATGAAATGTAGAGCATTAAATACACTCTTTGAAGAGACTATATTAGTCTTAGAGATAGAAAAACAATGACTGGATGAAAAAGACCACGGTGCTTTAGCCTTCTCAGAAGTATGCAATGTTGAGTGAACAGAAAACCAAACTGAAGAGGAGTCAGAAGACATCTTCCAAGAAATTCACAGTGAGATATTTGCTTGCCTCAGGCAAAAAAATACTAATGAAACAAAGTGACCGAGAGAGGTCATTTGATTCCCTAAGGTGTAAATGTGTTTGTCCAGAAGTTTATTACACTTTACCAAGCAACAGCAACAGCTGAAAATTTAAATAAAAGAGAATAATTGTCTAAATGAAGAGAGAAGGTTTGGATAGTCAGAAGACAAATTATTGCACCTGAAAGCTGGCAAGACCATAGAAGTTAAACAATTTTCTACATTTAAAAGAGAAATCTGTGAAGAAACATGTAAACCATAGCAAAATGATGAGAAGAGAACTTTGGTATTTCAGCTTTGCTATGTCAGCATCACAACCTTCTTTACAGTGTGCTGAGGCACTATAAGGTCAACACTAATTTAGCAGGAGCATTGCTATCTGTAGTAGACTCAAGTATTCTTTCCTGAGGTTCCCTTGTCTTTTAGTATCCCAGTACTGAACAGGAGCACTTGCGTTGAAGGTGCCATAGCCCAGGAGAGAGCAACTGAGAGTACAAGGTGGAACACACATACTTAGATACTGTACAACCATTTTGTAAAATAAATGCTGATTGCAATATTTAGAAGGACTATTTCTGAGACAATATATAATCTGAAAAGTCACCATTGCCCATTCACAAAGGGACTGAAATATTATTACAAACTCGTTACTAGGTTCTCATCTAATTTCCTATTTAAAAAATAAATAGACAAAACAAAACAAATCAGCCAACAAGAAAACCAATCCCTCAAACAACTGGATAACTCCAGAACAAGCCTAAATGTAGAGCATGTAGGAAAATAAGACAGGAGAAGGCATGTACAAATTACTGAGGTATTGTTGGCAAACAGAGAAGGGCTAGTGGTCTGTGGCCACCTTAGGCATAGCAACCATGAAATTATAGAGTTTTCAATTTTGGAAGTAAGTGAAGTAGGATGTGGCATCAGCAGAATTGCCACCTTGGACTTCTGGCAGGCAGACTTTGGCCTGTTTAGGAGATTAACTGACAGAGTACCTTGGGAGTCAGTCCTGAAGGACAAAGGAGTCCAAGAAGGCTGGACATGCTTGAATAGGGAAATCTTAAAGATACAGGAGCAGGCTGTCTCCATGTGCCATAAGACAAGCCAGTAGGGAAAACAACTGGCCTGGTTAAACAGAGAATTTAGGTTGCAACTCAGGGAAAAGAAAGGGAGTGTATCACCTCTGAAAGGAGGGGCAGGTAACTTGTGAGGACTACAAGCATATTATGAGGTTATGTAGCAAGAAAATTAGGAGGGCCAAAGCCAGACTGGAACTTAATTTGTCCATGGTGGTTAAAAACAAAAAGTTTCTTTAAATACATTGGCAGCAAAAGGATGGCTAAGGAGATTCTCCACCCTTTACTGGATGTCAGGGGATGAAGAAAAGACTGAGATACCTAATGTCTTTCTTGCCTCAGTCTTTTATACCAAAACCAGAGCTGGAAGTTAGTGACAGGTACAGTAGCTGTGAGTGAAGCCCCTATAAACCAGGAAGAAATGGTTAGTAACCTGCTATGCCAATTAGACACCCAGAAGACACCTACATCTATAGGCCCAGGTGGGATGCACCTGAGAGTACTGAGGGAGCCGGCAAAAGAGCTTGCCAAGCCACTTTCCATCATTTACCAGAAGTCCTGGTTAGCTGGAGAAGTTCCGCTGACTGGAAATTAGCAAATGAAGTGCCTATAGACAAGGAGGGTTGGAAGGATGATATGGGGAACTACCCACCTGCCACCCTGACCTCAGTACTGAGTCATCCTGAGTGTCATCATACAGCATGTGCAGAACAACCAGTGGATCAGGCCCAGCTACCACGAATTTTTGAAATGCATGCCCTGTTTGACCAACATGATCTCCTTCTATAACAAGGTGACCTGCTTAGTAGATGAGGAAAAGGCTGTGGATGCCATCTCTCTAAACTTAAGTAAAGTGTTTGACAACATCTCCCACAGCATTCTGCAAGAGAAACTGGCTGCTCATGGTTTTGCCAGATGCACTGTTCACTGGGTTAAAAACCTACTGGATGGTGGGACCCTGCGACTGGTGATGAATGGAGTTACATCCAGCTGGTGGCTGGTCATGAGTGTCGTTCCTCAGGGCTCAGTATTGGGCCTGGTCCCGTTTGATATCTTTATCAACAATCTGGTCAAGGGGACTGAGTGCACAAGTTGTAAGCTCACAGAGGACACCAAGTTAGGTGGGAGTGTTGATCCGCTGGAGGGTAGGAAGGCCAGTAGGAACTGATCAGGTTGGATCAATGGGCAGAGAACAACTGCATGAGATTCAATAAGGCATGAGATTCAATAAGGCAATGTGGTGGGTCCTACAGTGCAGTGCTACAGGCTGGGGAAGAGTGGCTTGAGAACTGCTCAGTAGAAAGGGACTTGGGAGTGCTGTTTCACAGCTGGCTGCACGTGAGCCCAGGTGTCCAAGAAGGGCAGTGGCATTTTGGTGTGTATCACGAATCGTATGTCCAGCAGGACCAGATTCAGCACTGGTAAGGCCACACCTCAGGTACTGTGTTCAGTTCTAGGCCCCTCACTACAAGAAAGACATTGAGGTGCTCAAGCATGTCCAGAGAATGGCAAAGGAGCTGGTGAAGGGTCTAGAAAACAAACCTTTCAAGGAGTGTCTGAGGGAGCTGTAGAAGTCTGCAGAAGCAGAAGCTCAGGGGGGACCTCATTGTTCTCTACAACTACCTCGGGGGCATTGGTCTCTTTTGCCATGTCTCAAGTGAAAGGTTGAGAGGAAATGGCCTTGAGTTGTATCAGGAGAGGTTCAGATTAGATACTAGAAAAAAACCCCTCAGTGAAAAAGTGGTTGGGCACTGGAATAAGTTGGCCAGGGAAGTGATGGAGTCACCGTCTCTGCAAGTGCTGAAGAAGTATCTGGATGTGGTACTTGGGGATATAGTTTAGGGGTGATTATGCTTGTGCTAAGTTGATTGTTGGAATAGATGATCTTTAAGGTCTCTTCTAACCTTAATGATGCTGCGATTCTGTGATGCTATGGTTTTCTATCACATCTGAGTATGCATCTGCGTAACTGCATTGGTTTGGAGGGCTTCACCAGCAAATCAGACAGAGTCCATTCCTGCAGTTAAGCCAAATAACTCATCACTGCTTCAGAGGAGCCAGCAGCTTAATCTTTTACAGTTATTTGAGTTTCTATAGTGTGCTTCATAGATGTAGAAAGCAAGTGTAGTAATTAATTTCAGGAAAAAAAATGTTGGAAATCGGAATTAGTTACAGCTTTCTTTTGCGATTAAAAAAGGATTTAGAAATGAGAATCCTAAGAACATGTTCAAATGTGACACTGAATGACTGGTTTTGATAGATGTGTATTTGCATACATCTGGAATACTCCATGTGCTAATAGAGAATTAGTTGCCTTTTCCTCTGTTAGAAAAATACCCAAGCACTCTGCTGTTACTTCATAGTTCAATCTGTCCTTCACAGATTAAAATAATATGTTAAAAGTGAGGTTGAAGCACCGTAAGAGGGGGGGGGAAATTAAAAAGCCTCTTTTAACAAATCCACAGTTCTCCAGATCATACTTTACGAAAGGCATAAGAGGACACTTATGTCTCCAGTGAAATGACCAGAGTGCAGTTAAAGACACAGATGGTGCAGAACATATTTCCTTAAAATTACCTAATAAAACATATGAAGAAAATCCTCACTTCATGAAAATTTATAGAACGTTTTAGTAATATTTTACTGCAGATGTAAAACTAATTCAGAACAAATTAAATTGACTAGAGAAAAAGAACAGTGAAATCTATGAAAGTTTAAGATCAATATAGTAATAAAAAAATCAGGGTTAGACAAAGAATGATCGTTTTCTTTATGAATGTTTCTGCAGCCGGGCAGAAAACGCTTTTGCTTCATTATTGCCTAAATTATAAGGTTCAATAATCAATCTGGTAATGGATAGGGTAATTTTGCTGCTTTTAAACCGAGGATGCTCGGGCGGAGGTGAGGGGTGGGCAGAGCGGCTGGATGTGCCCGAGCTTCCCGCAGGGGGCGCGCCGGGGCCGCGGTACCGCCCGAGAGCCTCGGCTCGGCCGCGCTGCCCCGGCGGCGTCTGCCGCGGGCGGGCCGCGTTCCTCCTCTTGTCCCGTTGTCGCCGCGACTTCGCTAAGCAGCTGTTTGTCTCAGTAGTCCCGAGCCAATTCTAAACAAATGGGTAGCAGCCAAAAGAAATGCGAAATGCAAAACTCACTGAATCTTAAACCAGAGCCCGAAAGAGAGGTGATAAGGGAATACAACGGAACAGAAACCGGACAACCCCTCTTTACCCCAAGCCCCAAGAACCTTTACTTAGTTTTCCATACTTTTTTTTACATTTTGAATTGTGAAGTTTCCAGTGTTCCCTTCTAGACGGACAAGTCCAAAAATGCCTCAAGAAAACTTTTACAACACTCTATTCCAAGTAAGCTCAAGAAATTTGCAACTTAATTTGCAGCCTCATGAAAACAAAAAGACATCCTGAGTTCCAAAACCAGCTTGAGGTGGAAGCTCAGTAAATTCTTCAGATTTTTTTTTACCTCTTGAATACGTGGTGCAATATTTATCTTTTGATTCACTGGTACAATACTGAAATTTTACAACTGAATTGATAATGGACTGAACTGTGAAATGTACTCGCATAACTGAAGCAAAACAATTTTAATTCCAAAGTTTCTCATGATGTTCCAGCATAACAGATATTATATGTCTTACTCAAGATTCACCAAATCTAATGTCTAAAAATAACTGAAGTGAAAATGTTGTTGTTTATATTTGTTTATATTTGTACTCCAGCTTACATTTGTACTCCAGATTTGTCATTAAGCAGTGCTTAATAAAACATCGTAATGTCCACCAGTCATGCCAGGTAAGCAGAAATGTCCAAAATGACTGATCATTTCTGTGTTACAGTGTAATACAGCCATTGGAAACCTCCCTGAAAAAGTACAAAGTACGAGTACCACAGGTTTATTCTATTTCAGAGAACACACATGGGATTTTATATTTACACTGTACAAACCTGAATTTTACAGAAGCGGGCTAGGGTTCTCTTGAGAATACACTCTCTTACAAGGTTTGTAGCACAGCTGACTTTTCTAGTAAAAACTCAATAAATATTTAAAACCAACCAAATAAACCCAAACCACAAAACTCAAGCAATTGCTTGTAGGACTTGACTAAAGCAAGAAATAAAGTCTCAGTAAACTGAAAACCTTCTAAATGCTACCAGCATTTTCTGGGACAAAAAGGTTTTAATATAGGTTTAGGAAAGAGGTAACTATAGAAATACAACCTAAGACATGCATAATCCCTTCCTCCAAGAAAGTACAAGGAGATTCATAGCACAGTGTCTGCCTCTTAGTCACTATTAGTCATCCTCTTAGTCACCCCTTCTCCTCTTATTAATAAAGAAAATGATATGTTCTGGAACTATTTGAGAGTTGTAGGAATTTCGTCATTCTTTTGGCCTCTGGTGAGAGCAACAGAACCTCTCACATCTCTTTTAGGTGAGAGGAAAGAGAACAGAGTAACTGCAGTGTTTTCTAAAATGTTGAGCTTTAAGGTCCTGCAGCATTTGACTGGGCTAGCAGAACTGAAGACCTCTATAAAACTACACATCTTCTCACGGTGAACGGGCTGATAGAAAAGCAGCACCACATTTCTTTACGGAAGCATAAACTCTGAATTCCCACAGAGAATGACATGTCTCACAGGGGAAAAAATACTTGAAAACAAGTCTTCCTTCCAGTGTAAATGGAACAAATAAGCTCATCATCAAATGGGGAAATGTTCTAAGGGGTATTCTGAAATGTCTCACGTATCAACTAGTTTAGTCTCTGTTATTAAATCTTGCCCTCTAAAACCTATTCCATTTATTCTATAAGACAATTAAGCAAAAATGCAGAAAGTATTTAGAAAAGGTGTTCTTTTTTAATGACTGCTGCCAGCTTATTCTTTCAACATTTCCTCTTTATTTCTCTCTCTTTAGCCTGTTCTAGGGTTATACCTTTGCCTTAAAGTAATAAAACGAAACAAAAAAACCTTATTTTCTTATTTGAAGAAGAATATTCTGCTACTGTACAAGACTATTCCAACAACCAGGGAAGATTCACATATTTTTGCAGTAACAATTATATAATTTTTAACCCTATTTTTCATAATGTTAATTATTCTATTTAGAATAGGATCTTATTATTTGTAACAGAGATCTCCCCTACCTACCCTAAGTTCATGATATACTTTAATGTGAGAAGATTAAGTCCAAGACCAAGTCAACATTGCAGCAAAACATTTGAAAGCCAAAAAAACTTCAAATGTTTCAGTATTTAAAGGTTTAAAAAAGACTAATTTCATTATTAACTGAACTTAATCTGGAAACCAAGTGTTCCGCTCACATGCACACACATGTACACACAGAATGACCCAGTTTTCCTAGCAAACGAAAAAAGAAATAAAAAGTAATAACTTTCATTTTTCAAAGAAGATTGACAAAATAAAAATATATATATTTACAAAAACGACTGCCAGTTGGATTTGCTCAGAGGTCTTTGCCACAGATTCACTGATTCAGGTGGAGATTTGCCTTAAATTGAGCCTTAAGACAATAAGTAAAGAATTATTAATAAAATAGAACTTTTAAGATTTCCTATTCTTTTTTTTTCTTCCCTCCAGTAAAAGGGGAACAGAAGTTTTAAAAACGTCTTCATCTAACATCTTCAATTACAGAAGAGAATTTTGCAACCAGAGGTGGGGGAAATGTTTTCAAACATGCCTGCTTTGGAGTGAAAGCTTAACATTTTCACACACCTCCCTGTCTTTTATAAGGGAGAAAAAGGTCCCAGCAAACCTGCCATGCAGAATTTCATTATCATTGCTATTTCTTCCCACCAGGGCCCTTGTATTTCACTTTAGGTAGCTGAACAACGTCCAAGTGAGGGTGGAATGCCTGTCAGGGTTCAGGTGCCAGCTAGCTTAGTCTTAGAAGTTGCCTTCAGCAACTTTATAAGCAGAAACGCTGGCACCTTTAGTTTTACAAGAAGATAGAAGTGTAGAATTCAAAGATCTGCATTTAAGCAGTAGTGACTGAGGTAATCCAATGCAGTACCAAGATTAGGAAGCCCCTGGGTGGATCTAACCATAACTGATCTTCTGAGATTTGCAATATTTATCCTAGATCTGAGATTGGTTTTCCCAAACATATACAATCCATCCTGTTATGGTAATTAATGATATTATTCTTTCTAATTATATTAGAACCTGAATTCACAGCAATAAAATGCAATTGGTTCCTCACATAACTGGCATGCATTTCATAGCACAATGTGCAGACTGAGACACCCTGTTTTGCTGTTGACCCAGACCTTTACTCTTTCCATTTTCTTCTGGCTTCTACCTCCACACTCAGAAAAGCACAGTCAGCAATCTAATGTCAGCCTTTCTCCATATACGAACACCTTTCACTTCCAAAAGGTAATGTAAGATTCATATTAGATCTAATGTGGGACCAGTTTGAGTTGTAGCCTCAAAGTTGAACGCTTATGTTCAAAAATTCAAATTCAGCTTTTTTTTTTTGCCTTGTTACAGCTGGTTGAAAATGGCTTTCTTAGGATATTGAACTACTTGGGACTTACCCTGTTTCCATCAGACCAGGTTTATTAAATCAAACTACATTTACTCATTTATAATTCTACCCCTTTAATCTTCAAAAAATATTTCTCTGAGGCTTTCCTTTGATATCTATCAAAAGGTGTGGTCTATTCCACTTAAAAAATGGAACAGTGAAATGGATGGTAAGAGCAGGAAGACATAACCACTGTCACTCTATTTTAAGATGAGGGCAGACCTTTCTGGTTATTAAGTCAGAGCAAAAGAATAGCTGTTAGAGAGTTTAAATTAAAAAAAAAAATCTACTTGAATGAATTCCAGTGAAGATAAGAGAAGTACAAATGATATATTCCATTATAAACCTTGTAATAACTTAAAATTGATTAGTGTTTGAAGACTGATGGATAACTACAAAGCATTACTATTATAAAGTGCAATTTTTGATACCATGAAAATACTTCAAGATCTCCAATTTTTCCCCTCTTTTACAATATTCACAGCAGAAATAAAGAGATAGCTGTCATTCATGAGAAATGAGTATAGTTCTGAAAACTATATTGTTAGCCATGTCAAGTTTTAATAGAAAAAGTGAAATAATGATTTGGAAATAGGGGGAACCAGGATCAGAAGGAATGGTTCAGACATGCAAGCACAGAAGGTCTTTATCTGCTTAGAATCTCAATTACAGTAAGTCAGGCAAAGGGAGTTCAGCTGCAAATATAAAACTTAATATGTATATATTCAATGACATATGGGAGAAGAAGTCCACATAGGTAAACGACAATTTAGTCATGAACTCCTGAGCAGACTATCTAGTCTCCTCCTTACATTTTTTCCCTGGCTGGCATATAAGAATTTGTAGGGCAGTATTTAGAAACTGGGCCATGGAAATCAGTTGCTGTTTTAAAGAATAAGGCAGAGCCTCAGAAAACGCGTTCTCAAGTTATCTTTTACCAAACAATGAACAAAATATTACATTAGAATAATGCAATTTAAAATCCAATTTTAAACTCAAGGCAATTCCATTTAGAAGAACATTCTTTCTGTGATTATAGTGTTTTAACAAAGCCAGGACAATTTAGGATGGTAGATGAACTATTTCATTAGAATCCAATGTCAGAAATACTGTTAACTTCTTTCTACTTTTTATTTTTTCAAAGAAATAAATTTATAAAGAATTAAATTATTTTTCTGGTGTTGAATTTTCAGATTGCGGAAAACCATTATCTTGTTTTTAGGCATCTATCAAGCTTCAGATAGGTACAGAGATAGTCAGATAATCAAACAGAGAGATAGATAGATATGGACAGGTCTCTGACACACAGTGTGATTAAAGTGAACACAACAAGGCCTCATGAGAACCAAAATGTAGCAGGGTAATGCATTGTACCTGTTGAAATTATGTAAGGATGTGTGGTGACAACACGGATGCTAAGGTCACTGCTTCTTACGAGAACACCATCCCCCATGCAGACTTTGGACAGAGTTTTCCCTTCTCTGACAACACGGTTAAAAATGAGTGCTGGGAAAATCATTGATTTTATTTAAATTTAAGTTTCCTGGCAGGAAATGAACAAATTCATTTAAGAAGAAAAGTAAATTACCAATGATTTCTGACTTTCTGAGGGATATTTTTGTAAAGCTCTCAGTAACAAATGTGGACTTGACAGATTTCTGATGGAGCTGCAATAATGTGGATAAGGACAGAGAATAATTTGGCTGAGCTGTGAATAGCTACTATTGATAACATTCTTTTAAGTGGAATATGACACAAGGAAAGTTTGCATGTTTCAGATGAGGCAATGAAGGATGGATGTACTGTACTTTTAAAGTTTGAAAAAGAACTTTGAGCATATCAGTTGGAGTGGACAGACTGAAAAGGTGTCTCTTGAATCTTCTTGTTATATGTTGCATTTAGGCAGCATAGAATAGTTTAAAAATCTAAACTTAAGAAAAATAAGCTGCTAGTAGATAGATTACAATCTTGTTCTGTCATTTGCTATGGACCTGTTTCTTTCAAAGGCAAAGAGAACCACAATCCATATGGACTCCTGGCCCTTTGGAAAATGCCATCCAACACCTCCTGAAATTTGTAGTGATCTGTGGTGTAAAAGGTATAGTTCATACCAAAGCCATGACCACGGTATTTGCTCTAATGTTTCACTGTACACATGAACTGCATATTTTACACATGGGCTATAGTGCTACCATAATTCCAAACATCACACTCAGAATTAGAATACTTTTGAAAAATTGATGGAATAACCTATTACTCAAGCTAATAAAATGTTCATGGAGGAGAGTTATGAATGTAGAAATGAAGGTTCTATTACAGGTGGCTAATACTTATCTAAACACCAGCTGCAAAAACATCAACAAACTTCAGGATCTGTTGCAGATGAAGAAAGCAATTATTTCTCAGCAGAAAGTGATTTTGACAGATGCCACGATATGCAGGTAACATTAAAAACTAGTGAATAATTTAAATGGCAATCTAGACAGTCACTAAACAGATTTTAAAATAGAAAATTTATATGGGAAATGTACAGTTTATTTAATTTTTCATCATGCATCTTTGAAAATAACAATAATAGTCCTAACATGACCTTAGCAGAAATAAAAAATTGCTTATGGGGAAAATTATAATTCACTCATTAATTCTGAAGCCTTGCTGTAATAAATTGAATTACATAACAGACATCAGTTCAGTCTTGCATGGTTTAGTTTCTTGGAGTGTGATGTAATTTATCTTAAGTGTTTTTGAACATAAAAGAGGAAGTTCTTAGGAGTGTGAGAATTTTATACCAGAATAGAGAAAGAGCAAGAGGCTCCAGGAGACTCCTTTGAGCAGATGCCACATAAAAACTTCAGTGGAAACATTAACCTTTACACAATGCATAGGATTGTCCAATTCTGTATCATGAAAATAAATTTCTTCTTGATTCTAAATGGTGATCACTTATTTCCCAAGATTTTAGAGTTGATTGATGATTCATATTGTTTGGCCTTACTTGAAGCCTAATTGAAGAGAGAATACACATTTATCCCTATTATTGCTGTTTATATTCTCATCTTAATTACTCCAATATCATTCCAAACTAACTTCCTCAGTATGAATGCATTTCTCTGCCTTTCAATTGATGTAAATGGATCTGAAGTCAAGGGTCCTGATTTGAAACTTTTATTAAGACTTAATCTACCTCCAGAGTAAAGACAAAATCATACAGCAGTTAATTCCAGCACCAGTGGATCTAGTGTTTTATGTTTTGCTTAAACAGCACCCTTGGTCTAACACACCAGAAATGATAAATAGGAAGCAAACAGAGAAACAGAAGTGGTAAACAAACAAGGGAGGAGGAAAAAGTTATCAAGTGCTTGCACAGAAAGAGAGCAAAGAAGAACCACCAGGTGGTCATTAAAACCTGTGCTAAAGCAGTGCTAAAGCAAGGAAGACAGAAAGATTTAAAGTAAAAGTGCAGGATGAACTTAGAGGAATCACCTGAAAAATATCCTCTTTGGGAAAAGATCCTTTGTGGAGAGCAGCACTATTCAGAACATAACAAATGAGAACATTTGTTAAAGAATTTCTTTTATTCAACACTGTCTTTGGTTAGTAAAAGGCAAATCTTATATTGCCAGAGAGAAATAATTCTCTTGGGGATGAATATTTGTAAACTGAATGTTTGCATCTTAAACACTGTGTTTGCATGAAGACATGTGCATTAAATACTGACAAGGCAAGAAAAATACTGAATTTCCTAGAATATTAGAGTAGAAGAATCTGCCATTCTCCATTACCATGCCTGCAAGTTATCAGCTACAACTATCAGGGAGAAGTTGTCAATCAACTCTATTGCAAGGATGAAAGAGTAGATGGTACAGTTTAATTTTATTATGGAAATTGATTTGCATCTTTTATATGTCTTGATTGAAAACTTTCCAGGTAATGGCATTGAAGAATACTCATAAAACTGCCATGACTGTGGTAATAACTATTATTATGATCGAATTTAATAATAAAAAAACCTGCCTGCAAGATGGGCAATATGAATAATTCATGTACAGTGTTGCTTAAAATGTGATAGAGGGAAAAAGACTTGTAGGAAAATTCTTAATGTATCCAGACAGGGATGATAATTGGTTTTTGCAACTAAATGAGTACTTCATGTACAAGACAGCACTAACAAGGCAGGAGAAGAAATTTACACATTGGGGAGACAATTTCATTTATCTGGTTACAGCAGGATAAGTGGAATAAATGGTTTTCCTTAAAGGAATTGACAGAAAATGCATATCCTGATAATAATTAATTTTGTTTACAACTGGAGAACAACAGAATAGGAGACATACTAGCATCTTTTCAATATGTACTAACATATGTATCATATGCTTATGTAGGCCTTACTTATGCTATTAATCAGCTACCTGCAAACACTGACCAGATCTCTTTCAGTGCTGTCTTTCAGTTGCAAGCATAAAAAGCAGAACAGCATATGGAAAATTGTTTCACAGTTACACTTTATTTAATTTTGTTTGATTCTTTTTAAGTATACAGTAACAGATAAGCGTCTGTTTCCTGCTTTTATTGCCCACCATCTGGTGGGAAAAGCTTGTAATAGCATTAAAGTGGACAGGTGACTGAGGCAATATTTTAGTGGCAGGGTCTGAAGTTACAGTGAGTAAGAGTTGATCAAGAATGACAACTTCAGGAACAGAAAGCCATTCAAGAACTCATCTCTTTACCCTTGACCAAAGGCACTGATTAGGTTTGAGAGTTGTCTTTTCACTTGTTGATAGGACAAGTTGAATTTCTTATACACCACCTTCTCAAATTATTAAAGCCAAATGAAACTAATGTTTCCCCTCCAAAATGCATAGAAAAAGCCATTCACAGTAAGACAATAAAAACAGCTAAGTAGACTGAAAAAAACTTGGGAACTGGATTTAGTCAAAATCCCTGTAAATACATTGTGCTTTACCCATTTCTAATTCTCTCTTACTTGAACCTCAGATCAATCCTCTTTGTTGTGGATTACCACTAGGGTCTCTGATCAATGTTGATAGAACAAAATGACAATAAAAAAAAGCTTTGAAAGCTACTTTGAGAACTGTGGGAAAACAAAACAAAACAAAACAAAACAAAACTCTATTCTTTTGTTATGACTATGACCTGTGCCTCTGTGTGTTTGTTTATGATTAGATCTAAAGGGAGTTACACTTGAGAAACTACACAGTAATCTAGCTAAGAGACATTTCAATAAGTACTAAAATACAGTTGCCTGTTTAATATGTCTGTGCTTGCTTTGCCAAGACTAAGATCCAGAAATTATAAAGCCCCTAGTCCCACTTTATAATTTAAAAAAATCTACCCCATGATGTAGTTTACAGGATAGATCAAGAAAAAGGGTTCCTGAAATGCTTACAGAACTATAGCTTGAAGTCTGACTAATCTTGTTCTTCTTGGACATTTCTAAACCTAACTATGGAAAAGACAATCTCAATTTTCTGGATCAGAAATAAATCTGGACATCGTGTTGATTCTGCAGTAAAACTCTTTTCACCTTTGTTAATTACCTTTGTTAATTGGAAAAAATCAGTATCAGTATCAGTGACATATCAAAAGATTATAAGAAATCCTGTTCCACTACATTAACAGTATCCAGAATTGCTGTTTCTACATGTTATTGAGTTGTAGCAATATACTAGAAATTTTAGAAATAAAGGCAGCATCTCCTGTACTATCTGCACAGACCAAAACACTTCAGAGAAAATAGAAAATGGGAAAACAAGATTTTTGTGTTTTCACGGAGAAAAAGAAACAAACAGTCTTTAACCTCCACAACTGGAACTTTTAAACAGCTATTCATTAACTTATTGGGGGGGGGGAGGGAAGTGGGAAACAAAAAACCAAAGAAAAAACAATGAAAAAAACCCCATATCTGACCTGTTATGCAATCAAAATAGGCCTGATACATTCAACAGAGGTTCTCCTTGCCATAAAGGAATCTTATTTATATGACTCTTAATATTTGATATTATAGAGAGAAATCAGCAAAAGTAACCATTAAAATGTCATAGCTAAAAGGCAGATACATTTACCTAATTTAATCATTATGGTGAATAGCAAGAGAATACATCTTCTGTGTTTTCCTTTTTAAAAAGGAATAATAATTCTTGTAGCAAAAGCATTTATTTTGACTAATACAGTTTTATTTTTTATATGAAAGTACTGTGCAGGAAGAGAAAGATTTGATGAAACTTGCAAATACAGAATATTTCCTCTGACACCAGCAATAGTATGACTAGGCCGATGGGAGCTGCTTAGGGCAAGTGCTTGAGATTGTAGGAAAAGGGTGACATGAAGAGACACAGGATGTAACATTTTCAAGGTAAGGAATTGTAGCTAACTATAATACTGAATGAAATTTCTGTAAATTAGCCATGTCCAAAGGGCATATAATTTAAGAACTGAATTAGTACAGCTGATTTTGTGGATTTCATAAACATTTCAGAATGAGACAGGAGACGTGAGGAAGATAGACATTCTTTGGTCTCTGTATTGACTTTGCATAATTATTAATTGGAAAACACGGAAGTATGATGGAAATACCCAAGAATTGCTGGTTTTCCATTTCCACTGAGAAAAATAACTTGCATTACTTGTGAATCCACTATATGTTTAGGATGAACTTTGCTTTGTACTCACAAGCAGTACATTCATGTTGCGTTTTGTGACACAGATTAACCCCTTCTCTGTCTCCTGACATATGTTTCAAAGTATGTTTCCCTTACAGCTCAAATCTGAATCCTGTGAAGAATAGGAAGGACAAATCTTATTGGGAAGCCAAACTGGGTTGTGAGTACTATGAGAAAAAATTTCCAGGTCATGAGGTTTTATTTGCCATGCCAAGAAAGGAAGGAAAAAGTGATGGGCTGTCACCCTGTCTCTTTTCAAAGGTTTACAGGTTAAATTCAGTACATGGTTCAGTTCTTTGTTCTCAACTTTTCAACTTTTTTTCTTAAGGGAAAGATGTTCTTTACAGAAGAAAGAGACATGGATGTCAGCTCAGATGATATGCTGTATGACAGTAGTTCTTTGGCGATGGGTTAATGGTCTTATTTCATGCTGTTGAATTTTTACCATGTTGAAAGTTACTACACACATAGCTTTGGGCTGGGGAAAAAAAACCCAAAACCAATCAAGTGAATCTTTTGTCATTCAGAAATGCTACTTCTTTGCAATCAATATGTATTGCAGACTAATACAGAACAGATGAAGGAAGCCAATATGGAAAGAGAGACTACAGTTTAGCAATTTGCTAATTGAGTAAGACGGGAGAAAGACCTAAAGACTAGTCCTTGAGCTTAAAAGAGGAAATTTAACTCCTGGCTGTTTGGGTGAGAAATAAAGGACTGGGAAGGAGTGAAAGAATGCTTTGCTTTCTGTCAGAGTCCAGAAGACGTTATTGTCATTACAGCTGGGATGAAAGAAAAACAAACGAAATATAAATTTTCAACATACCTCATAAAGTTGGTTTTACATCAAACAAAATTTTAGCTATGAGATGATGGACAGTGCAGACCTTACAAGTAAAACAAGTGAGGACTGCAATACAGCACACTTGAATGGGTCATTAGCTAAAAGAGATAGAGCCTGAGATCTCTTCATCTCAAAAGCACCAGTCTGTACTGCCCAATCTAAAAGCTCTTTCCTATGTCAGAGCCAACTTCTGAACCCTCTCCTCAATGCCAATAAGAATGTGTTTAAGTTACTCATGGACACACATAAAACACAAGTCTGTTTTGAAGAGTCAGTGCCTTAGATTTAATATGCTAATAATATGCTAATAATTTATGCATAAAACACAGGTTGCATTGAAGGAAAAATCCAATATTGTCAGTTTCCATGACAACCACTGTGCTAGCAGATTACACTGTCTCACATCAGATGGTTGCCAAGGTTGTGACCTATTTCTTGGTTTTAGGAATTTCGTTTGAAGAATTTGGAAACGCTACCTGGAAAATAAGTGATGAAACATTGATCATGGTTAGTATAGTCCTTAAATATAAAATAATTTTGCATGCTAAATAAAATATTAGAAACCAAAAACGAAGCATAAAGTAATATTTCCAGGAGTGAAGGAAGGAATGGACAATTGTGTGAACCAGCAGCGTGGGCTGGCGCACAATGTTTCAGAATTGTCAGTGGTTATGTACAGTCTATGCTGGGAGTAGAGGGACCTTTCACCAACCAAGTTGGTCAGAGCCCATCCAACCGGACCTTGACCAGTTCCAGGGATCGGGCATCCACAGCTTCTCTGGGCAGTCTGTTTCAGTGTCTCACAACCCTCACAGGAAAGAATTTCTTCCTAACACCCAATCTAAACCCACTCTCCTTGAGTTTGAAAGCATTCCCCCTTATCCTATCACTACATGCCCTTGTAAATAACCTCTCTCTAGCTTTCTTTTAGGCTCCCTTCAGGTTTTCTGTTCTTTCTGCATTGCAAGCACACATTGCTGGCTCATGTCCAGCCTCTCATTCAGCAGCACCTGCAGGTCCTCAGCAGGACTGCTCTTGAACTGTTCATCCCCCAGTCTATATTATACTGGGGGTTGCCCCGGCCCAGATGCAGCACCTTGTACTTGGTCTTGTTAAATCCCATTTCTGGAGCTTGTCCATATTCTTCTGGATGGCATCCTGTCCTTCAGGTCAGTCAACTGCAGTGCACTGCACTGCTTGGTGTCATCTGCAAATTTGCTGAGGATCCACTTGATCTTTTTGTCTTTGTCTTTAATGAAGATATGAAATAACACTGGTCCCAACACAGACCCCTGAGGGACACCACTTGTCACTGTGGGACTCTGAGCTGTTGACCACTACCCTCTGGATGTGACTGTCTAACCAATTTATTGTCCCTCTAACAGTCCACCCATCAAATCCATCTCCTTCCAATTTTGAGAGAAGGATGAGGGACCACGTCAAAGGCTTTACACAAGTCCATATAAACTATATCTGTAGCCCTTGCTTTCTCCACTGATGCAGTCATTCCATCATTGAAGGTCACCAGGTTGGTTAAATTATCAAAATTTCCAAAGACATTTTTAAAAAATGAGTGAACAAGAGAATAAGCATTTTATAGGTTGTCTGCCAGAGTACAAAATAAAATAACTGCTATTGCAGTAAAATGAAAAGTATCCCTTTCAAACACAAACATGTGCTAGTGCACTAGATGATGTTTTATTTTCTGGAGTCCTCACTGACCTAAGTTTGCTACCATTTGAGTAACTCACTCTGATTAGTTACTTTTTTTTTCATGCTTAAGGTATTAGGTTGCCATTCTTAAATAAATAAGTTGCAGAAGTACCTTCAGGGGCTGACTGTGGTTTTAGATAGCAAACAAATGGTCCTCCATTACTTGCTCATTTTACACTGTCTCAGTGTAAAATAATCCAGGTAGGTAACAGTTTTGTCACCAGGGCTGTTAACAGACACTTCCTAGCTGACTGATAAATTTGTCCTTTATTTTTCTCTCCCATCAAGCTACCAGCTTGGAAAGCAATCACTGTCAATCGCAATGGGGAGATCAATACCATAAGCCCCAGTCCATACTGTTGAAACCCTGTTTGCTATGGTCCATAAAACAAATAATCTTGCTGCTTGCTTAATCAGGTTGGTCTGACCAAATCCGTTGAAGTAAAATGGAAAACAGCTCAAGCTATCTTTTTATTCTACAGGATTGCTGAAGTGTCTATCAAGTGTTACAGTCACAATAACTGCAACAGACCTGTATAACCTCAATAATCCATTGGAATTTGATTTCAGTTATCACAATATTATTAGAGGAATGCATTAGTCATAACTTGAATAAATTATCTTTTTTTACACCAGTATTTGTGGACCTGCTTTGTTTTTCTTTTTGTTCTTTTTCTCCACTCCTCTCTTAGTAGTTGTCCTATTGTGGTTATATGTGTTTTATCAAAGATAAAAGATTATCTTTGAATTCTATGCTTTTCTTTCTAGGTTTGTCATACTAATATTTTTTGTAAGAGATGCAAATAATATGCAAGATGAAACACTGCAAAACCTGTTTCATGATGTTCTGTTTTTTGTTTCAGTTGCTATTCTTTACTCTATTTTGTTCATGACACACATATTTATAAATAACCTTTATTGGAAGGTGAATTAATTCTAATGAATAAATATGATAATAAATATTCCTGCTTCCTTCTGCCCCAGGCTGGTCAGCTAGTCCGAGCAAAAAGATTTGCATAGAATGGTTGGCATTGATTTATTTTCTAGCTTCCTGGTTTATACAGAAATGTAAACTATGTAAATACTTACTGTTCAACTTCTTCAGAAAACACTTATTCCTTTAGATCACTCTTTAGTTCATTTCAGAACATTCCTTTTCTTAGGGTTTTTTGTAGAAACAAAATGAAGGATTTTCTTGCTAAGGAATCAGGTAAAAACTTATCTGGAGTACAGCCCCCTTTAACTGATATTGAAATTTACTATTCATTGACCCACTTCAGAGAAGTTTAAGTATGACATTAATAAGGTGAGAGAGGAAATAAAAAATGGGAGGAGAAGAGTGTCTCTAGTGATACAAGCAGCACAAGTATTTTATTTCTACCTACCATTTGCTATTTAGTAACATACTGGAAAAAATAAAGTGTTCCTAGAGAGTCATAGCTTGTCCTAGAAACTAGTATCTATGACCTTCTGTCACTCTATAGAACCATTTCAGCTGCTCACCGTGACTCAGCCCACATACACTGGAAAAAGGGGCTCTCAGCAGGAGATATAAGGGAGCAGACAAGCATTAAAAAAGATAAATATAATGCCTGGATCTTTTAACAGCTGAACACTGGCGATAGTACTTTGGTGACGCATGAACACTTCCTTGTGTGTGGATCAGAAAAGCTGGAATAGTACTTTTTTTACCACTTCTCATGGGTAAATGGGAGCTGAAGACAAGACAGTAATTTTTTCTCATGCTCTGACATCTGCTTGGCTCTACATAAGTGTCAAATTTCAGTGGCCTGGTCCTAAGAAGCAGTGCTTTGAAAATCCCTCCCTTGAGTGTCAAGCTGGCTATGGGATGCCAGGAGCCAACAGGGGCTGGCAGGCTACCCCAGATATAAAGTCTGCAAAGTCTACACATTTATTTTTCTCCTTTGGTTAGAGTTTCCCGAATGCTGGCAGAGAAACCCAAACTGAGCCCAGTCTTAGTGAACCCAGTAGTAGGACTCCCAATTCATTAAAACTGTGCTCTCCAGCATACTTTAGTACCTTGATGATTATCCCATCCATGTATATTTGACACGGTGAGCTTATTCTCAAGAATTTCTAGTGCTGAGATGAGAGTATATGTTACTTTTTTTCTTAGTGTCTAACATAATTATAACAAAAAAACCCCCGAAAAGGATCTTGAAATTTAAATTTACTTGCACCACCCATTCATCAATTTCCTCTATCCTGTGAACTTCTGGTACTATCTGAGGGTAACAGTGATGTGATACTTTAAACTCCTTGTGTTTATTCCTTTCTTCAGCAAACTGTGCCTCAAGTTATTAATTTGTGATGAGGTGAAAAGCAAAGGCATGCTGAGGAGGGAGAGACATATTGTGTGTACATACTCATTCTGCTCTACAATGTTTTATCCACACAGCTATGTCAGTGAAGAGTGTGAAAAAAATCACATATTCTTTGCCAAAATAGCTACATGAGCCAAAACCCCCATGTGGACACAGCTATGCTGACAAAGAAGAGCTTTATGGGCTGACCTCTGGGTGCTTGGGGAAGTTACACAACTATGCAGGAACTAAATCTCCTTCTGTCGACACACTCTACCTCTACAGAAAAGGATCCTGCTACCACAGCTAAACCAGTATGGATATATTAACATAGTTATATCTGCAGTATAAATCCTGCTTCTTGTGCACTGGTGAGGAAATTTAATCAGGGTATTAAAAATAGTTGTGGATATCTTAAGAAACTATGAGTACTTCTTTAGCACTAGTCAAAATTGGCCTATTGCAACCACAACATCTTATTTCTAAAATGTAAAATGAATTCTACATTATGGTGTTGGCTTTTTTTCCCTACTTTGTCTCTGGAGTATCTGTACTACTCCAGAGCTGTACTACATCAGGAGCTGATTTTGTAGGTCAGTGGTTTAGTTTCTTGATTATCATTTATAATATGTCACATTTGCTAATGCTGTAAATTTTCATCACAGTTACTTGTATTTATGAGATATTTAGAAAGATTTTCAGTCATGCCATTTTAGCAACAAGTTACACTATGTAAATACATTTGTATATGCATTTTTATAAGGTTCTTAAAACCAGCAGCAGATAGAAGGGAGATGTGAATGAAACCAGCATTGTGCTGAATGTGAGTATTTTACAAAGGGCTAACAAAGAAGAATCTTAACAATTCGCTAAGTGAGAACCGAATAATCTTTAGGGTCTTGGAAAGAGTAAGCAAATTACTCTTTTCCCATAATTGCATACAAATCACTTCATGTTACTCAATCGTTTCCTTGCTTGTTTAGTTATTTTATTTTTCTCTTTTCTTTTCTTTGTTCAAAATGATTTTTTTAAATAATTCCAGAGAAACCTAGTGAATATAGATCCTTTGCTAGCCAGGAAAATGTTCCCAACACTTCTATCTTCATTGTCCTTTCTTAACAGGTTAGTACCAGAAATATTTACTGTGCTTTAAACTCTCCTAGGAAGCCTGTTATTCCTCCTAGTGATCGCAACATAGTAGGAGATCCATGTGCAATTCCTTTTCTCTTTCTTATGTTTATACACAAATCAATAAATGAAAATGTAGAGAAGATTCAGCATCTTTCCTAACAACACTTAGCCTGGGACCATGATTCCGACTAAGCTTTTCCACTTTCAGGATAGTGGTGGTTTACCTTCCTTGAATTTTGCTTATCTTATGTGCTTAACCAGTGCAAAATGGTCAGAGATCCCTAGGTCATATACACAAATATATACATACATACACGCATATACATACACTTATGTATATGCATGATGAGATTTAAGATGAAAGAATCAACCATTTGCCTTCAAGAAAATGTCAAATACAGTATAAAGAACTCTCTCCTGAATAATTTTCTGGTCAGAGCATCTAAAGTATGTATGGTTTTCAGTTAGAGCTAGGCACTTACACAGGAGATCACTGTCTTTCCTTTGCATTATGGGCCTCATTTTTTCTGTGCATAAGTTTTTTACCAGGGAATGCAATACCAGTGGCTAGCTGAAAATGTTCACTGAAAATTGCAAAGCACTACTGTCACAAGGTCTGGACAAGCTTTGAAGACAGATGAAAGGACAATAAGTTTTCTTTTCCTAATATTGGTCAAAGAGAAGCCAGAAGTCAAAGAAGCAGATAAAATTTTTTCCAAACATATACACACACTCTCGTTTTATTTGTTTAATCTGGTTTCTCTCTTAATTTATGAGATCTAACAAAATCACTTGTCTTACCACTGGGGAATGTGCAAGTAAGTCTGGCTATGGGAAGACTGTTATACTTGGAGGTGTAGTGACCTTCACCTTAACAGTGAGGATGACAAAACCAGGTATAATAGGACGCTTTGTACTGTTGAAACAAATTAAGCCACTTTTATTAAAACAAACGAGGGAGCTGAGATCCTTTGATACATCCATAGTGGCTACATCCTGCAGATGTCTCACTTCAGTCAATTAATCAGCCATTTGCCAGAGCATGGCGATTGTTTCTGCAATCCACTTTGATATGTTTTATAGCATTTCCTTTAATCCTCCCCAACTTTTCATCCCTGGCAAGAGCTTTATGGTAACATAAACTGTAATTGTGCTGTAAAGAAAATCACCTTATGTTGCAGTCTACGACTGCTTTATCACCCTCATCCTAACATACATAACCTACACTCAAACAGCTAAATATAGTGAGTAAGGCTGGGCAGCATGCTGCTTTAGTAGCACGTAAACACAATGACTTCTTGACAAAGAACTTAACCTCTATCAGGGAAAGAATCAGAACTATCTAGGGAATCTTTATGTTTCTCAGTGAACGACAGGAAAGGGAATATATTGCCATTATAGCTAGCAGGCATTTTTCTGAATAGAATATCTTTCTTGAAGACAAATAGGAAGATAAAAGCCTTCTCCAATCCCCTGTCTACTCCCTGAGAAGAATTTTTTTTTTGAAATTGAAATAACTCTTAAAAAAAAATTTCTAATATCTAAATTAGAAGTATTTTTTCATGGGATTTTTTACTTTTTTATTCAATGAAAAAAAAGTTTTTAAAAAAAATCTACCAGTGAAAATGTGTAAAAATATAAACAGAGTATAAGAAAAAGTTCTGAGTATTTTGCATCAAAAAAGTAACGTCAAAGAAGTTAATCAGCTACTGAAACTTCCTTTAATTTTTCTTTACATCAAAAAGGCATTGGGATCAACCAGCTTCTTTCATCCTTTGTCTTATTCTGAGTCTTATTTTCAGAAAATAAAATTACAAAATGTTTTTTAAAAAACTTCTGGCCAACACAATCTCAACACATCTTTCTACATCCTTAACAATTGTCAGCCACCACTGAGGTGCAGAATCCCTGCCATTTGTGATATCCTCTCTCCAGAAGGAGACTTACAGTATTCCAAGTCTCCCATCTGCCTATGTAAGTCTGCAGACAGCAGTTGTACATTTCTACGTAACTTGTGTGGCTTTAGGACACAGGCCGTGGAACTCTTTCTTTACTCCCTTTTCCTTTGCCACTTCACTGACAGTTTGCTCCTGTGTTCACTGGTATGAGTTTTGGACAAATTGTGGCTTTTCCTCACCAGTCTTGCTTCTCTGCCTGCCAGTAGGAAATGAGAATGGCACAGAGTAAAGAAATTTCACTGCTGACATTGTGCTGGTTGCAGATTGAGTCATTTTTTATTCTCCAAACAAAATTGGGTAGAATCATGGCAGTTAATCTGTGATAAATTAGGAAAGGTCTTTTTGGAAAGAAGAAATTATGTGATAAGACATACATTGAAACTAGTGCTACTCATTGAACTGCCACAAATTGAGTGCACTCGTCCTCCTTCTGTTAAAGGAGAGAGTGCTGGGTGATGTAGTTTATTATCTGCCACAGCCCAAGTGTGTGTCTATAGACAGTGTCTGTAACCACTGCTGACAGCACGTGGGTAAATGCATCTCAGACTTTGAGACTAGGAAAGCAACTGCAATGACAAATCAAATTCCATATCTTTTATTAGTAGAGATGGAAAGAAACTACAGTCATGAACCTAGCAAAATAAAACATCAAGTTTAAGATATACATATAGGGAAAAAAAACACTCCCTCATTGAATTCCGCTCCTGAACAAAGTCAGTGCCTCACAAGTTCATTTGTCTCTCAAAATCTCCTACCATACCACAACTATTTTCTGATCTGTTTTGAGGTGCTGCCACTAATCCCCATGCCAATTCCACACTGACTCTGGTAAAGAAGGTGTATGAGGGGTGTTTGTAGGCACCTGGGCATCCTCTCTGGTGTCTGCAAACCGCCTCTGCATTGCATCCTACAGCATAAGCCTGTGGCACCATTTCATGTTTCAACAAACCCACCCTCCCCCAAGACATAAGTGTTGAAAACCGCCCTGAACCCCAACTGTCAAGAAATAGACTTGTATCATAAACCTCAATCTCTTTCCTCACTCCTTTTCCTCCTCTAACACTTGCTGGTAACCATTCAGAAACCCTTTGGAGAGAATCTCTAGGATTTATGAATAGCATTTTTATGCAAATTAATCTATGTCAGCAGGTCTGGTTTTGTTTAGACTTCTCCTCCCCCACCCAAAGAACAGATGAGCTATTTCCTCCTTGGCACTTGGCCACAGGGCTATGATATATAGCATCAGTAATTCCATTCTTTACCCTAATGCTGTATAATTTTTTTTGCTGTAGTTTTTTGCTGGATTGGTTTGTGGGTTTGTTTTTTTTCCCCTTCTTTCTTTCTCTTTAGGTTAGAGAAGTGTTATGTATTAAATCTGGATCATTTCCAGTCTTACTGTTGTGTCCCATACTAAGTACCACAATGATCCTTAATTGGCAGTAAATAGAGAAAAAGCAGTCATCCTTGTAAAGCAGCTGTTCTATGAATAAATGGTATAACACTAGTGGGGAGGCTGTGGCAGGAATGTTCCAGGTCACAGATAGCTTAAATGGAGGACTTTGTCATACTGCACTAATAAAAACTCCACTCTAAATTTGAAGGAACGGGATGGGCAGGAGCATCAGAGAGACAATCTCCCCCTTGGACAGAAATGAGACTACTCTGTTCTGTGAACTGGACTTTGTTTCCTTTTGCTCTTCACTGTGGTAATTGGATAAACTTTGATTAGTGTGCAAATCACTATGCTGGCTTTGTAGCATTTCATACTGGATATTTTTGGTGTTGTTTGAGACACCACCAGGGTGAGCAGAACAATGGTACTTACTTAAGTATATTTTGGAGTGTTTTGTGTAGGAAGAGTTTGGCCTGTTTTTCCATAGGGGAAACTCTCACTTCATTGTTAACATGATCTGAGAGGGCTACCATTTTTCAAAGACAGGAAATAAATGTAATTTACTTCGTAATTCCTTTTTCTTATCACTAGACAGACCACAAGTTATCTCCAAATTCAATTTGTTTGAATAATACTGTTAAAAGAGACAGAGAAAGGTATTCACCTTTTGTATATGGCTGCACATGGTCTGTGCGCTCCTTTAAATCTCAAATATAACAAATCTGGAGAGCTTTTTTGAGTGAGCAATTGCAACCAGGTGGATGCAAATTCATTGCCCAACAACAAATTAATTTGCTTAGGTATGATACATCTTCTTCCTCTTCCCATTATGGTAATTGAATATTCATCACATAACAAGTGCAGTTAATTAGCAGATTATTCATTTACAGGACAAATAATGAACATCTTATTCTGAACAAAGAGAAGGGATAGGAAAGCCAGAGGGGGAGAAAAGAAAACATACATTTTTATAAGGCTATTATTTAAATTAATCTTCTTTTAAATAAGAAGAGAAAAGGAATCAATAAAAATGTGCAATTAACTTTAAAAAATATTATTATTGAATGCTAGCTATGTTGTATTCAGACATAGTTTAGCTCAGGCTTCATACAGAAAAGGGAAATTGCTTGCTGGCCACCATGCTCCCACAGAAAACAGTGTAAGCCTCCCACAATCTTAGTGGGGTTGTGTTTTATTCCTGATATTTCAAAAAGAACAGAATATTATCACCATCTCTTTAAAACAAACACTAAACCTTTGTGACATGTCAAAATTGATAGATTCACATTTTCTTTCATTTATTACACTGCCATTTTCTGAAGTTTTTTCTTTGCTTGCCTGACAGCATCATTCTTTAGTCTGTTGTCTAATGTTTAGACTGTAAAGATCTTTCAAAAAGGCCATTTTTTTCTTCTCTATTTGTTCACAATGCAGTCCTTGCCCATAATTCATGCTCTTGCATAATATATTCTTGTTATCACTAGCCAGAAAGAAACTCTTTATTGGTATAAATTGACATGCCTCCATTAAGGGTAATGGAGAGAACTAAATTACCTTGATGAAGAATAACCCTTAATATTCAAATTTGCTAACACAGACTTGGAGTTGTTTTTTTTTAGACAGGTACTGTAAAATAACTTCAGTTTCTTACTGAGGTACCTATCCATTATCCAGAAATTTACCAGACTCTTACATGTAAAAGAGGCCAAATGAATCTCTGATATAATTCTGCTAATGTTAGTGGTCTTGCGCCAGATTTAATTACATCCAGCAACTTTAAGCTGTGCAAAGCATAAATTCTCATTGAAAACTCAGTGGTGAGAGGAGACATTTCAGTTCTAGATAAAGCTAGAGCTGTATTGTGTGAAGCTACATGGCATGAACTGTTTGTGAATGTTTTTTTCACATTGGGATAGTTTATCACTAAGCTGAAACCTGTCAGCATCTGTCAGAATGGTTCTGATATTGGCTAACTTTCATGACTGTGCTAAAGCAAAGATATTGGACCAAAAAATCATACACTTATAAGGAAAATTTTGACAAATTGAGGGATTGAAGCAGAGAGTGAGAAGGGAGGAGGGAACATGGTTGGAAGGGGATAGAACGAAAGGGAAAAAATTAAAGCTTTCATTTAGGTGGATCCAGAAGTCCAGGGCAGGGGAAGGAGGCAGGAGGTAGCTACTGCTTTACCTTAATAAATGCCCCATTCCTAATTACACTGAACCAAGAAACTGCTGTTGCCCAAAAAATGAGGTTGAATTTTATTGAGAGACTAGAAGTAAGTGCATCATCCCCTACATTCAAATTTAGCCTAATTGATTGATTTTAGGTTAGTACCTCATAATTTGCCCAGTAAAAATTGATAACACTTTAAAGCTATGCTAAGCATTGCACCAAGTTTATAGACACAGAACTAAGAAAAATAGTCTTTAGAGGTTTAAAGACTTTTAGGGCATTGCAAGAGGATTGTGACAACTGGTTTGATATCATGGCTGCAAATGAATGCAATAATTTCTAGATTAAGTTATGGTACATATCAGTTGCTGTGTCTTTCAGTGGACTATCTTCACTTTCAACTTCCCTTGCCATAGGCTGGGCTGATCAGCCCACTGTTAAGCTTTCTTTCTGTCCTTGGCATGAATTGGTGAAGCTTCTTGTTCCAGAAAATGTGCAGAACTGAAGTGGCAGCTGAGAAACGAGACACATCAAACCAAAACACCAAACAATGCACAGTTCAGACCCATGCTAAACTCCTGAGTTTGAGAGTCATTTTCTCTTCCCTTTTGATTCATTCCCCACTCCACCAACCTGTGTTAACTGGAGTAGCAGCATAGAAAGTGAAATTGCCTTCAGCTGTTGTTAAATATGAAATGTAAAAAGAGTGAGAGATTGTGCCCATTAATAAGGATAAGGAAAAAGAAAAACAAATCATTAATTTAATACAAGGAGTGAGATTATTTTCTACACTTAATCTTTCACTATGTGTGTAATTATTGAGCTTTTCTCTACCAATCATAGAGGGAGTCCAGATTAACTAGGTCGGATTGCTGTAGCCTTCTACATATTGGTGGATAATTACCACTCCTGAAGGGAAATCTTAGTCATGTGAGAGTTGATCCTTGAGGCTATTATAGACAGAAAGTCTGTATTCCAAGGTGTTTAATACTTTTATTTCCATTGAATACCTAATACAAAAGTAACTTTGCAATTACAATTGCAAATTCACAATTAATGATTGTGCCAGAGACAAAATCAGATGAAAGTCATTGTGGGAACTCACTTAGCTATACAGGAAGAGGAAATGTATAACTATTTCAAGAATAATCTGGACAAGGCTAGATGTAACTGATTGCTGCTTTAAAACTGTTTCTGTGTTGTACCTTTTTACCACGTTTGCACTGGTTTCCCCCCCCTGCTTCCATGTTGGGAAGTCTCCACCCCCTCCATACCATATTTGTAACGTGTACCTCCCCTCGCCTCCGTGTTTGGCAAGCTCCTCCCTTCTCTCCTGGAATTGGCTCCGACAAACCCCATAAAGGGGCGGTTGCCATCTCAATAAACTCTCTTGCTCTCTCTGCCCTTCACCAGTGCTGTGTGCTTGATTGGATCGTCCTTTCCTGCGTCACAGCGCCGGGAGAAACGAACACGTTGTTGCAGCCTGTTCGCTAGCCAGGGCACATACACCGCCACCGCCGCTTCTCCTGCCTCTCGCAGCGGCGTGGCCTCGCTCCCGGCAGACCCGCTCGTCACCGCCGCACCGCTCGCCGCCGCCGCGCCACTCCCCGCTCGNAGAAGTTGCCTCTTCAGCCGCAACCTGCGGGTGGCTGGCGCGCGTGGTTACCTTCCCCTACAAGCGGCTAGCGCGGGAGGGGCGGCCCCTCGCGATCTTGCGGACGGGTCGGTTTGCCGCGGCTTGCGGCGGTTTTCGGGGACCCGGCGCGCAGAGGCGAGCGAGACCTGGACTGCGACCTCCTAACCTGGTAGAGAGCGTCCCCTCTCCCTTCCCATGGGCTGCGACAAGTCATAATCAGAAATGGACAGGAGTTTAAAAATAAACTTACGTCTCAATGAGATAATTACTTCCTTCAAGATCAATGTTTTTCAAAGGCAAATATCAGTTTTGCAAGACAATCCCAAAGTTCTATCAGGAAATCCGTTTGTATGGCAGTGCTCTATGGCTTATTAGCCACAGAAACTTCCAGACTCTTGGTACAAAGCTCTGATTTAAAAAATAAACAGAAGAAAAAATCTAAACAAAGTGCTGCTCCGTGTCTGACCTCTCTTTTTTTCTGTTCTGGTCTTCAAAAATACTTGCTGAGATAACAGACAATTGCATTGAATGGGGATTATTGCTTAGGTGCAAGTAATATGGAATAGTAAAAGAACTATTGTATTCCCCTAGTAATCTATTTTTCTCAAGTAAATAATAATGAATACACAAATTAGAAAATATTCAGTTATTTACCTGTTGCATATTTGGTTCAACAGAAAGGAATAGACGTTTACCCTGGCATGTCACAGCTCACAGGAGGGAAAATATGCTTTAGAAACAAATTATATTGCTAGAATTTTGTGCTATGTAGAAGAAGGTCTAGATTAGTCTTACAATTTTATTTAAAACTGTATTTTAGCTCCAAAGGCAGATGCCAGATATAGCACGTCAGAGCATGCTTACCCTAATGGTAGTAGGTGGAAGAAGAAGGTTGATAACTGTTTTCAGGACATTCTTTCTGAGATAGAAGCTGTGAACTTCAACTTGCTTGATTTGCACTCTTTACCTCTAGTGCTGGTTTTGGCTAGATCCGCTATGTCCTGGCATGCCACATGCTGGAGTTGGAATAGGCAAATTACAAATGGCTTATAAAGGGGAACAGGCAGTCATGGTGAATGGGTTCATTAGTGATATAAGTGTGGTGTGTACAGCTGACCCTCAGTGAAGAAGTTCCTGAACTGATGAATGCTACTAGCTGGCACAGTGCATCAGGGAATGAATGGTTTTGCATTGGCATTGTTTCCAAAAGCATCTGCTCTGAGCCCCAGCCAGAGACAGGCTAGACAGGCATTTTCTTGTTCCTGCCTAGATCAGCAGGAGTTCATCACTAATACTGTAATATAATATTAATTGATTGAATCACTCAATGGGGACTGTTAACAACTTACTCCAAGCTTGCTAATGGGTATCCACAAGGCCAAACCTTCAATTATCATTCTATTTCACCCCACCAAAATGAAGCTCACCTATTACAAAGAAGGATTGCAGATGCAAAGAGGCTTTTTGAGAAACATGAGGAGGGGACGTTACAGCCAGAAACTAAATGCTATTAATAGCATAAGACAGAAATACTTCTGGGACAAATGCTTTACTTTCATTTATAATCCACCACTCATTCTGGCAAACTTCATAGGTTTCAGGATGTAGTTATTATCTTACATCTGTCTGCACCCAAAAGATGTAGGAGGTTGTCCTAACAGGATGCAAGTCTTTCTGCACATTTTCCCATGCAGTTCCTTTACAGAGAACTAAACTCAGATGGTTGGTTCTGTGTCAGAAAACAAAACTTTTTGAAAATAAAAGAATAAAGCAAACCAGGTAAGTGGGTAGGTGTTTGCACCTACCACCCTAGCAGTTATTTACTCAACAGCTTTGGGAAAATGGGAGTCATCAAAAATAGAAAATACATGGGTTTGAGTTCCAGACGCAGAACAGGAACTTGCGTTCAGCTCACACAGATGAGCACCGGTTTGCTCCCCACAGGGCTGCGGGTTTTCCTCAAGATCAGTCCAGAAATACTACTCTGTAGTTAAGAAGCTTTTCGAACAGAAAGTACAGTTTGGATCAGGAAATATTTTCAGGAAGTTGTATATGCAATTAAAATATTCCCGATAATTCTTTAATTAATAGCCAGACTCTTTCACTTTTAGTTTATGATTAGGAGTTGATGATAGGTACCTTTTTCTGCTAATTTTCTATGTGGCTCTTGCAAGCGTAGTAGTGGTTCAGGGCAGTTACAGAAGAAAAAGCCGGGGTCAGTTCAGGGATAGAGGGGTTAAAAATGTAGTGGAATAGTTTTCCCACAGTGGTAACAGCTACTGTGAGCAGGTGAATGGAATTAGTGATTTTGCAGGTGCCTGTCTGAGGGGTCAAAACCAACAAGAGGTGGAGCCTGAGGCAGAGATTTAATGATAAGGGGTTACCATAAAAATATGTGATTTATGTCTCATCTGTTGAAGCTCACATACATGTTGATTAAAGTTTACATGAAACCCTGCCGCTTCCTCAAAGCCTCAGTTATTGCAGAGTCATTTCAGAGGCTGCTACACTGGTTAATTGCTGTCAGATGTGCAGTGTGAAACTCTTGCCAGTTCAGCTAGGTGAAAATCTGGGAATGTAGCACATCCTTTTCTATTCTGGCACACAGTGAAATATGTGACTGATGCACCAGCTCAAGTATTTAGAGCAGAGTGCAGTATGAGAAATTCAAACTGAAACATTCAGTACCTGAGGACCCGGTATACAGATTGAATGAACAGCATGAAAACCATAGCTTTTGCTCAGTGACATCACTCATAGATATTCAGGGAAAATGAACTGTTAGCCTGAGGAGTCTGACTTGGGAGAGAGTCTGCAGAAATACAGAATGCAGAGGGAAGAGCAGCAGATATCCTAAGAAAGCTAAGAGTAGAGTGGCCTGAGTTTAAAGACAATACCATCTTCACTATCCAGGAAAAAACTCCAAAACAAACCAAAGAACTCCCTCTTGTCTTATATTTCAATTATTTTACTGATGCACAGAATCATAGAATTAAACGGGTTGGAAAAGGCCTCCAAGATCATCAAGTCCAATCCTTGATCCAACACTGCCATGGTTACTAGACCATGGCACTAAGTGCCACATCCAGTCTCATCTTAAAAACCTCCAGGGATGGTGAATCCACACCTCCCTGGGCAGGCCATTACAATGTCTGATTTCTTCCTAATAGCCAACCTAAACCTCCCCTGCCACAGCTTAAGACCATGCCCTCTTGTCTTACTGCTGGTTGCCTGGGAGAAGAGATCGA